>VXAK01010959.1:5766-20751 GCA_013399435.1 Arenaria interpres
TTTTTTTTTTTTTTTTTTTTTGCTTTGTACCATGTAAAAGCCTCTTGGGAAGGAATCAGTTGGTCTCCTTTTTATAGCAAAGATGATTTCTGTGTACATAGCCCCAGACACTCAGTGTGAATCTATAACTAACTAAAACACAAAAGCAGGAGCCACTAACAAATTTTCACCTTAAATTATGATAGAACACTATTCTTTTTTAAAATTTGCAATGTTGATTTAGATAAACTTTTTCAATAAATCATGTAGGATCCTAACACTTTTCACAGGCAAAGTACACAATGCCTTTATGTCCTTTTATTATCACTAGAAGGTGGCTGGGAGATTGTCTTCTGCATGATCTACTGGGCTGCCTGCCTGATAAGCAGTCCTTGCACTGGAGCTCTGCAAAGAGGCTGGTTTCAGCAACACCATGAAATGCGTTGCTCATACCTGCACACTTGCAGCACTGCTAAAATGATTTTCTAAGCATCTCCCTTAAGACAACATCCATGAGATCTTTAGGGTTCCCTTGCTACATGCCTGGATGACTTTGCTGGGGGAAGCTAAAAGACAAGGCTTACTTTTTCCCCAGTAACTATTTAAGTGCATGGACAGACCATGCTAGAAAAATAAAAATGGACACTATTAAACTCTTCCACTACATGTTACTTAAAAGTAGGGGTTGTACAAATGAAATATGTGAAACCACTCGTGTTCTCAAAAAAAACATACTTTGAAATGTATTTGCTATGTAGCATCAAATTCCTAGATTTCACTCCAAAATAGATATACATAAAATTAAATCATAAAGCCTTAAAACAGATGCCATAAAGCCCAAAACAGACTTATGCATATATTAGTATGAGTGGCAAGAATTTTGTCACTACTACAAGTGCAGAATTTGGGAAAACAGCTTCCTATCCTAGCATGCTACTTTGAACTGCATTGAATAACACTTAGTTGACATAGACATATTTTTAGGTATCTTTAGATATGTATATACACAAACACTTCACAAACAAAGTATTGTTCTAAAATAAAGGATGTGGAAAAATAACCTTGTTCTACCTGCAAATCTGCTGGTAGACCACAAGTGATGTAAGAGATAACAGAAGTCCAGCTAGTGTGTCTACAAGTCAATTGGAGGTATGGAAGAATGTCAAAACAGAGCAAGTATCTAGCACATACGCCTAGAATGTCCTCTCTGTCTCCAGTAGTTTGTGGATTTCTAAGACCGATGGGCTGGGGGTTTCTTTGGAGGTTTCTTTTTTTTACTTCATTGTTTGGGGTTTTTTTTATGGGCTTTGTTTTAAAAGTGTGCTTCACCAATTTCTTTTCTTTGAAACTGTCCAATCACACCTTAAGCCCACAGCAACTTTTATTATCTACAGCTTCCTACAGCAAGGAGTTTACACACTGAATCATAGTTCTTTTTGTTTGCTTTAAGCCAGCTCTTGCTAGCTTCATTTATTGCTTCATGTTCTTTTCTTCGATGAGACAGCAAACATTTCTTCCCTAATCATTTTCTTCATGCCACTTACAATTTTACAGAGTTCTAAAATAAGCTCCCTTTTTTTCAGGATAAAAAGTCCTGGCCAATTTAGACCCTCTTTGTGCAGAAGTCATTGCATAACCTTGACCATACTTGCTGCCCTTTATAGAATCTATCTTATTTCTACTACACAGTTTTTGATAGATGCAGACCTGCCCAAATACTGAACACACAGGCACATCATGAAATCATTCAGTGTTATAATGGTGTTCTGTTCTATTTTCTACTTCCTAATAATTCCTAACATTGGCTTTAAAAAAAATAAAAATACTGGGCATTCATCTCCATAAGGATGAGATTCTTCACAGCTCTAGAGAACATCACAGGAATGTATATTCATGGTTCTGGAGCAAGACACTAAAATTTCACAGCTGATAGTTTCTCACTTTCTTATAAAGTAACACAGGTCAAATATTCTCTTTTCTTATTCATGGGAATAATCTTGACTAATTTCATTATGATATTCACAATGAAGACATGTAGAATTTCTTTTTATTGGCAGAGTTTCATGGAATAATGCAGTAAACACCACTAATGAACAGGCTACATGAGATGTTTTTTACAAAGATAATACAAGAATACTCCAAAGGTACTTTCTTGAAAAGCGTAATGGCTAATGATTTGACAGATAATGAGGAAACTTTTCTGCAAAAATTAAGGGAGGGAACACACACATGCAAAGACTCAAAAATACATGCAGTTTAAATACAGAGGGACAATGCATTGCAACATAAAATCTCTGTGATTCACATTCCAATAACGCTACCTAAACACACAATATCCTGGCAGCATGAATGTATAAGGACTGAAGGGATGATGATGCTGCTGCACAACTGTTAATAAGGGATTTCTATGCACTACTTCTGTCAGTGATATATAAATAATATATTACTGAAAATTAGAAGTATTGCACAGTACCTTACTGTATCTATATTTTCAACAGTTGAATTAGTACTGCACAGAGGGATATTGTCAGAAAGGCCAATAACACAAAAATGGAGTAAGGATGACAGCAGAGCAAAGTTTTAACACAAGAAGAGGGATTCAAAACATTGAGTAGACAACCATCAAGGGACTCCAGCATAGTATCGTGCCATGTAGGAACCCAAAAGTGCCAAGTTCCTATAATCAATATAGGCTCAGCTCTGTTCCAAATTAACAGTTTGGAACTGTTAATTCTGTTTCTAGTCTATAAACTGCTATCATCATTGCTATCCTAATTTCTGGCATCATTTTCAATTCTAGCTTTTATTCATCAAATTTGAATATTTGTATTTAATAAATACAAAGACAAAAGTACTGTCTCATCTTTTACCTGATTTAATATCTAGTATTTTTCCTGAATGTAGCACTGAAGAAGATAACAAAAAATTTATTGAATAGGGATAGTCCTGGGAAAGCAGGTCATACTGTAATAGCTAAGAGAAGAGAAAAAAAAACATAAATATAGGTATCATTTCGCTTGCTGCCAAAACAAAAAGCACGTTTCAAGATTCATTTCAACAACATCTGTTATTTGATATGCTGTCAAAAGTAATTAAAAGTCGTCTAGGTATAGACTTCTTAAATTTATATATGTAATAAATAAGTATATATTTCAGAAGTTATTAGGATACATATTTATATATGGATTTTACATTTAAGAGATAAGTATAGAAAAATTTTAAAAGTCTGAAATTGTTTCATAAAGTATCTAGCTTATAGGCCAAGGCTTTGAAGAGGGTCTGTCTTTGGGAACTACTATTCCCAATATAGGTAAGAACAACTGAGAAATATAGATCAGAACATGGAGCAGAATATGGAATACAGATCAGAACAGCTGAGAAACAAACCGTAAAGCCGCAAGTAAATAGAAACTATTTTCCCTTCGGGAAGCCTCAAAAGTCCTGTATGGACATTTGCAAGACTTTGTTTTTACAAAACACAGGAAAGTTTGGAAGTTTCCAATAAGACAGTAATAATAATCAAAAATAGGCAGACAATTTCAAGAAAAGTAATCAAAAGAATATCTATGTTGTTAAGCACATTTTGCTGAGAGGTAAACTTAAATCTTAGTCTCCTGTAACATGGTGGGAGCTATACTATCCAGAATGAGGCAAAAGTCAGAAGGGAGTTTAAAATTAGAATTAGTGAGGAGTCTTTTTTCCTCAACGATTAGCTATTAAAAAAAAAAAAGGCACACCTATTGCTTCACATAAATGTTTATTAGCTGTATTTCTCACTATAAATTGAACTTTCAGCAAATTATAGCCTACAGTTCTTTTCTTCACACTAATTCCAACTATGATGTGATATTCGGTTGCTCTTAATTTTCCCAGAATCAGATTTTACTGTAGCCAGATGCTTCCTCCCCTGCCCCCCATAGGCCTTTCCTATCCCTTTATGATGTGCCAGTATATTCCATCTAGAACTGGGGGCAAAAAGTAGTTAGTGTTTTTCTCTAACACTCTTACCTACCTTTCTTCAGTTTCCTTCTACAATATACTCTGCTACTATTGACAGTATTTTAATCATCACCTCATCATTCTTACTATTTTCTTTAGAGTTGTTTTTTTTTTATTAATTCATATTTACCTACCTTCATTTCATTTTTCCTATATAAGTTAATTTTTGCAGGGTAAAACTCAAAGAAGCCTCAAGCTCCATTAATTCACGCAACATTTTGCCAGGGAAATAAAATAAATACCTACCATCAAACAGCCATTAAAATAACCCATGTAATCAGCTTGCCTAAAGCATGCTAACTTTTTCTTAATTTAATTAGTAATGGCTTGTCATTTTCACCATGGCAGCCCACTAAATTTGGAATTTGCTGAGAACATGGGGTTCAAAAATTTCAGGTTTTTCAGGCACATAAAACTTACATTTTATTCTACAATGAATAATTGTAAATATGGCATTTAAATTATTTGTCTAAAAGCCCCAAATCAGAATGGAAACCAAACTTTTATGAGGTGATGTTCATGAACAATGCTAAAGATTAGACACCTTCCAGAGAGCTGATTATGGAAACCCATACATACACTTTAAAAATAATTCAGTTTTACCAAGTGAACCAAAGAATCTCTTAGAACAGCTACATTCAAAATGTCTAAGAAAACTTTCAGAGAATTTTAAGTTCAGAAATGAACATAATGAAGCTAAAAAGGAAAACATTGATAGCAGTTCTATGTACACATATACTTAAATAGCAGATAAACAACTGCAAGTCCTGCCATAAAACTTAATTACAAATTTAAAAAAAAAAAAAGAAAAAACAGCAACCTGAACATTTACAAATTCCAAGATAAGCTTCTTCTACTCAAATATCAAGAAAGTCAAAGCCCATTTAATAAAGTCAATCAAAATGAAGTTTGGGGATAACTAACAGCAGTTATTTATAATGAAATTACCAGGAAATCTCAGGAAGCCTCCCAAAGGCATCTTGATGAAATGTATTTAAAAATGACTGAAATCTCAGCTGCCCAGCAATTGTGTTGGAGCAGGAAAGAGCTGAAATATTGAAAGAGAAAAAAATCTTTACTGCTATAATCCTGCTTCAAGCCATAGCCCAAGAACGCTCACAACCTTTGCTTTTTACAGTGCCCTTGAACACACAGGAGAAAACACCCTCCTATTCCCAACCCACAACTAAAAAGGGTACTCTGGAAGATGTCATCTGTCATTTCTCATATTCAGTCTCTAGTTTTCATCACACTTCTTAAATTTACCTCCTGCAACAACGTACCAGAGTTGAGCACAGCAGGGAATAGGCTGAAGGCAGATACGAGAGGGTACATGCTAGATGAATGGCCGTGAAAGTAGGCGGCAGCTGACAGCAAACCTCCAGCAGCATCCAGCTCCCTCAACCTCTCCCCAGGTTGATAGGGGTCTCCGGAACGGACACTGAAGTGTCCAGCAAAAGAGAGGAGCCATTCAGTCTCCCCACATGGACATAACTGGACAGGTCTGTTGTTGTATTTCCAAGTTCTTATCTCAATTGGAAGAGGAAACCACCCAGTCTGACACATGCTGAAGGCAACCAGCTAAGATACCAGTTAGGCTGCATTGTCCATCTTGTGGGTTGCCCTGGACACCTCTGAATCCCTTGGCGTGAGCAAGCTGCATGGCCAGAAAACACTATTTCATAAGAAGAAAGCCCTGTAGCAGGGCTATGCATTGACTTTTTCCAGTTAGAACTAAATAAACAACAGTAAATCTGCCATGTAAACATGCACATATTTTCATGTAGGCATAGGCAAGAAAGAAAGAGACCAGACAAACATCAGGAAGTGACAGAATTTTCCAACGCAATTACTTGGAAACATGTTGCAAATATATTTACTGCAGTTTTAGCCACTATACAGACGTATAGATAGCCCTAATTACTCCAACATCACCTGAAACCAAGCCCTGGACCTAGAAGTCAGAGGATTCATCATTTTGTGGTAGGTGGAGTGATTTAATGTGCACATTAAGAATGTTGTCCTGACCTGGTTCCACTTGCATTACCTTAAAACATCATGGAAAAAAGGGGAGAAAAAAAGTTCAAGAAGAAATTAACCTAAGAAATAATTTTATTTCCCTCATCTTTTAACACAAGTCTTCAAACCACAACAGCATAGAAATGCAGAATAGCAGAAGCTTACAAGAGGCATTAAACACATTTCTATATGCCTCTACTATTTGATAATATCTATATAAAAGTGTATTTATAATATTTTTGCCATTTATCTCGATTCCACTACTTCATTTTTTTCCTAGTAGTCAAGCAACCGAAAAATCAATCCACCTGCATACAGTTTGATGATCCTCACTCCATACAGTATTCCAAACAGAGGCATTTAAGAGACTATACTCTCTAGCCAGAGAAGGTAACCGGTCACAGCTTCATACAACATAGCCATTACTCATGGTGCAACCTATGATAAATGATGCCATCTTTCTGTACCTTTAGAGGTAGGGGTTGGCTGCCAGGGGCTTCCACACAATTAGCCTCCACTTCAGCCTAGGCACAGAAAGCCCACCCAAGCCACTTAAAGAAAAAGCTTGAAAGAAAGCCACTATACAGAAGACTTTTTTTGTCTTCATGGCCCCTTAGCTTCTAGCAGAATATCATGGACAAAATTCATAATTATATTTGTCACTCAGGTCTATATTCAGAATTTGGTTTCTCAGGTTACTACATGTCACCACTCAAGATCTCAGTAATTTTAGCTCCTCGTTCCACTTCCTTAGAGGGGTTTAACACCTTTGGTGTAAGTCAACAGTAGTGCTAGCACACTATTTACTACACGTTGAAATCTAATGCATTTTATTTGTTCTAATTATGAAGTCATTACTAGCATGCAGAAAGGCATGTAATCAATTAGAAACAACATGCTTCTCCCTAAATAACGTACTTGAGAAGCATGCCATAGATGGTAACATGCCATTTAAAAAAATAAATTTATTAGTCCATGAATTAAAGCCTACCTCAGAAAAAAAAAAGACAGATTCAGGGTGTTAAATGGTTCCAACTCAAGGAGTCAAAATATGCAAAGCAATAAATTCAAGGTATTCTGTGTAAGGAAACGTTTATCAATTTATAATTTAGCCATGAGAAAGAACAACCAGTTTCAGATCTTTCTGGCTTTGCTAAAGAACAGACTGACAAGGCTAAAATACTTCAATCCTGCAACTGCACACCATCAGCAAGTCCAATCTTCCAAGTCAGTGATAACATGCAGCCTAACTACAGAGGACCAAACCAGAGTGAATTGTTTCTTGGCTTTATTCTGTGGGAAGATTAGGTTTTCTAGGGTTTCAAGTTGAAAATAAAAATAACTCCCTTGCTCCACACCTAGGAAGTACCGTGGCTGACTGGTGAAGCAATGGTGAGATGGATCTCAGGCTCTCCCAGATCTTTCCCACATGGCTGCCTTGCCCCCATGAAGTGGAGAACACCTTCAGGTCTTCACTTTATGCTGAGGGTCACAATCTGAGGGTGATCTAGCTCCCCGATTTCCCAAAGGTGACTCTCTTGAAAAGCAAGTCAATCCCAGGCTAGCCAATTATAAGAAAGCTCAATTGCCACAATGATACAAGTGCCTGAACCGTGCTGTGCTTCCCCTTTCCTCTGCGTTATAATAAAATGCCATCCTTTTTCAGAAACCCCCAGGAGCTGAGGTCTGCCCGCTTGCTAATGGGCCATCATAAGGATGAATGCAGCTGAATACAATTGTACATATTTTTATAACAAATGTTAATAATCTAATTACCGTGAATCACAGTTCAGGGGTAGATTCAAATGTGGTTGAATCTACCATCTCCCTCATATGCACTCGCCTCAAAATGAGGCACTCCAAATTAATATTTAAAAACAAAACATTCAACTTTGGCACCTTTACAACCTGATTAGCACCTACTTGTCACTGTAAACAGAATATTTTCATGCTGCTGTTCACTTTGTTAAAAATTAGCAAATGCACGTTAAAAGCTCTTCTCCCCAGTATAAAATTTCCTATGAATGAAACTCAACTTTAAAAGTCTTAACACAAAAAGCAACAGAAAAATATTCTGTGTGTAAATTTTGAGCACCACCAATAAAAATAATGGTTATCAAAGGAAGTGTTTATAATTGCTGTCATTCTTCTTCTCATCTCTTTTACATTAGATTGCCTCAGAAAGATAAAAGCATCCTCATCATCTCTCCCAAAGGAAAACAGAGAAGCCAATTTAGGCACCCAAGAACAAAAAATGTCTCTTTAAAAAAAATAAAAATACTCATTTACACTAGAACTAAGCAGCATACAAAACATTCATGTAGGTCTTGCTTCAAAATCAAGAACTATCCACTTGGCCACAACAGACAGCCTGGCTGCAGGTGAGGAAGGAGATGGTGGGACATATATCCTACACCCTGAGTGGACCACAGTGTAGCCTACATAACACTACCATAAAGATTGTGTTAATTCATCTCAGAGAAGCCCACTATCAGTCTGACTCCTGTTTAAAGAGAAGGGACTTGATTTGAAGAGAAATTATTGCTGCCAGTTGCTTCAGGCACAAACTCCTGCAGCTTTAGACTAGGATTGGTAATAAACTCCCAGACTTTGGAGCAGCTCTGTCAAGATGCACTTTAAAATCAATATGAGCCCCTGCTACCTATCTATTAGTCTGAGAAGACCTATCTGAGCATGCAGCATCCTGCTTCTTAAATCCCAGCCTGTGAACACCAGTAATCGCTGAAAACTGAAGTATCAGAGAGGGGCGTTTTTGGCAGATTTTTCCACATATATCTTTCTTCACTGATGATCCATCTCAGCTTTTTTTTGTTCTGTTCCTTCTCTCTACGAAAAAATATAATTAGTCCCCCTTTTTATCTACAGTCAGTCTATGTGCTGAGGAAGGGCTGCAAGCGACCACAGCAGCTTCAGCAGCTCTTGGTCCCAATCAAACTGTGCATATTCCTGCTCTACAGTCCCTGTGCAGCCCCCCCAGTACCACCCAGTGACTGCTGGGTATGCCTATATCAGACAAACTAGGCCATGAGCCCACTCCGGGGTCCTTCTTTGCCACAGAGGACTAAGATCTACAGCTCCAGCTAAACCAAAGGTCATTTCCCTTCTTTTCAATCTATCTGTTTAAACAAAGCCTACTAGGTTTCTTTTAATGCTGCTTTCTTGTCTAATGTTTTTTTCTTCTCTTTTTTGTCTAAGAGTCAAACACAAATGAAAAATAACTATAAAGCAAAAGCTGTAGCACACCACAGAATCACAGAATTGTTGAGGTAGGAAGGGACCTCTGGAGAACGCCTGGTCCGACCCCACTGCCTCAAGCAGGGCCACCTTCAGCCAGCTTCCCAAGACCATGTCCAGATGGTTTTTGAATACCTCCAAGGATGGAGAATCGACTGCCTCTCTGGCCAACCTATGCCAGTGCTTGGTCACCCTCACAGCAAAAGAGCGTTCCCTGCTGTTCAAAGTGAATGTCCCATGTTTCAGTTTATGCCTCTAGTCCTGTCACTGGGCACCACTGGAAAGAGCTTGGCTCCATCTTCTTTAGACCCTTTGAGTTTTTATGCTCATTGGTAAGATCCCTCTTGAACATCCTTTTCTCCAGGATGAACGGTCCCAGCTCTCCCAGCCTTGCCTCATAGGAGAGGTGCTTATCCGCCAGTAAAATGCCCCACATCCAAGAAGGATGCCCAAAACAGGTGACCTTGTACCACCCTGTTTAACACATACGGTGGGTCAATGTTTGATGTACAGTATGCATGGACTGTGATACCGGGACAACAGGAGAAGCACTGCAATTATGGTGCGATGAGTGCTGGCTTGGAGGAAACAAACCTTAGAAATGTAAAGGTAAAAATTAAAAAACAAAATAAAAAGAGAACAATGTAGTGTAAATTTTGAACAGCACTTTAACAAACTTTCTCACTAGAAAGATAAACATTTTTCTTTACTCAGTTATTTTTAGGATTTGCCAGAGTCACACTTCATACAGCTCTCCAGCATGTTTCCATTGGCAGATAAGGTGGCTGGAGCACTCTCAATAGCCCAGCAAGGGCACAGGAGAGGAGAGAGGGTGTTCAATATAGGACAAGGTCTCTCACAGCCCCTAGGAGCACCCACAGTCACATTCAGCTCATTTAGAAGCACACAGGTTCAAAGATCACAGCTAGGCTCAAAGAGCAGGGCTCACATCACCTACGAATGAACCTCCACCGTATCTCACCTTCAATTCAACACAACCAGCGCAGAATTTTAAAGCTATGTAAAAAATCAGTCTACAAAGATCTGTAAGTTATTAATTAATTTTTTTTTTTCAATTTACTGAATGAATAGAGGAGGAATTTCACACAGCCTTCGCAGTATATATTCAAGTATTTGCATATTAATAAAACCAACCACAAACAGAAGTTCCATACCTAAGGACAGAGGAAAGTGTTTTCATATTCATACATTCCTTTTCACATAAAAAGGTAATATCTTTGATGGAATATTGTTAAATATTGCATGCAGGAGTTCTTAATGTTTAAAAACAGTAACTTATTTATATTTCATTTTTATTTAAAGGCTTCTGACAATGTTAACAGTTGAAATAATGCAAACAAACCATCTTCTTGGAGGCATTTTCCTTCCTGTGTTCCCATATACCCTCTAAGTAAGATAGTCAACAAGGAACAAGTCGTATGTAAATTTATTTTGCCGTTTGGGATTGTGCTAAATAATTACTAACAAAAATGTATTATTTAGCTCCAGGCTATCTTGCTGCATTGGAATTAAATGGCAACTATTTGCTCTTTCAGTGGTGGCAAGAACCACTGGGCTGATGTCAGCATCATTTTGAATGCCATTATCGCAGTCTCTGGTTCTTTAGAAGAAGCAGGCAGATTTATTTACAACCTAGTGAAAGTCTCACATTTCTTTAAGCACCACACCATAGGAAATATCTTTCTTATTCTTGGTAACAAGGAGCATATTAGTATTATTAAAAGCTATCCCCTTATTAAGAAGGCCACTATGACATTCCCATTCCTATGGGAAAATTCATTATCACATACCATTTGAACACCAGTAGGCAACTGTGCATATTTACTGTGCGGGAAATGCCAGAAAGCAGAATAGTCTTTTGAGGGCTTGCCAAAGAGCCATGTGACACATGCCCAGATCTGGTACTAAGGGTTGTGGGTTTTTAACACCACTCCCCCCCTACTCCTTTTCTTTTTTTTTTTCCTCTTCCAGAAATACCAAAGAAAGAGTAACAAGAGACCGCACAAGTCTGAATCCCAGCTGTTATGCTCTTTGGAAAGATACCAGAAGCGTCAGCACCCTACACTCCTACTGACAGGCAGAATAGGCTGAAGAAATACGAGGACTGAACCACCGGATTGTTTGTTTTTCATGGTTAGTGACACTGCAGTTAAAAGGTACGGGACATGTCATGCTGCAGGCACTACCCAATCACACTGGGAATATCCTCTCCGCGTCTCTCCTTCCAAGGAGAAAGCGCCTGCAGCCTCGGCCATTTGGGCAGAATCTTTCCACAATATCCTATTCCATCTGTGAGCATTAGTGCAACAATCTGGCCATAAATTAGTAGTTTCTAAGGCTAATTGAGCATATATAAAGACACACACTCCCTTGTCCCTGTCTTAACTGATGCCATCCTCTTTTTTCTGTCTTTGTTAATGGCAGTATTTAAGATGGAAATATTGTAACAACGCATTCAAAACACACTGCAAGCTAAATATTCATGAAGTCAAAACAAATACTCCCAGAGGAATATCCTCTTATGGATTCATAGCAAAGGCGGAGGTTGCTTTCAGTGCTTGGCAATATACTTTTTCCACACACAAAACACTGTTCAGCCAGTCCTTGATGCAGCCTTGGCTTAGCCACAGTCTCTCTCCCTCTTTCCCTAGGTTTGTCTTGACACAGACAGACCCCAAAAGCCCTTTGACCTAACTCTGTCCTAAAAACAAAGCAGCCAAACTTCGCTCTAACATAAGAATATAATCCTTTATGGACAACCAAAGTTCATGAATCCGAACACCATCTTAGCAAAGTGTTCCTCACTTACAGAGCAGAACAAGATCAGGTTCCTTCTGGAAATGTCATTAATAACTTTGTCATGCCTTTCTACCTCTGCCCTATTGAACCTTAGGAGGGTCATCCGACTCGAAAATAGAGAACAAAATACAAATACACCCAGACTTGAATCTCAGTTCAAGGTAAAATTTAGACTCACCCTTCTATCTAGACACACAATACCAAAAGACTGGAAAAAACTGAGGGCTGTTCAATGATCATCAAATATTAAAATGCAGCCTTGTATTCTGCATGCCCATTCCCTAGAGAATGCCTGCAAACAGTGTAATATTTAAGTTGAACTACTTCAGGCAAAGGCAGCTAAAGACTATCACTACTTCAGAATTGATGTTCCTACATTTTAAAATGACATTTTTCTGTCATACACAGGCCAAACTCATACCAGTTTTTAGAAGACAGCATACAATAAACAAAAATCAAAATATTTATCATTCAGCTCCCAGGCTTTTTACTATTTTGGTAAATATATGGTCAGCATGTCTTCTTTTTTTTTTTTTGTCAAATAAAACCTGATTAAAAGCACATTTTTTTCTGCTGATGACAGTAAATCTACTGGAAGCAGATAGGGATACATCCATTTCCCTACTCATTATATAAAAAAAGGGAACACATTCACAGGGCTAGATAACATTGCTACCCCAATTACACCTTCAGCCTCCAACTACAAATGCCTTATTCTTATTTGGACCAATATTCAGCCAGTTACCACTGAAGGTATTGCCAGGCAATGGACAAGTGAAGAGATGGATAGAGCCATCTACAAGCTGAAGGCACAAAATTGTTTAAGTGGAAATTAAATATTTATTAAATAATAATTAAAATGCTATTTTGTGTTTTTTAAAGTTGAACCAAAAACAATTAATGTAATAAAGTCCATTAAATCCTCTATTTTAACAAGTTCTCTGACAAAGGCACGCAGTTTGGTCTTCTATGTCATCAGTAGAGGGCTCATCTGACTTTGGTTTCATTAATGTATACATTATAAATGGGAAGCATATAGAAAGCATGGCTTACTCCCTAGTTTATTTCCCTATCTGGATTTAAACACAGCCATCGTGGCCTAGCAGAGATATCCCTACAGATTTGTAACACACAGAGAGCATTACTGATGAACAAAGCTGCATATAAGCAGCTAATTCCAACTTTTAATATGTTTACAAGGGCTCAAATACATCTCTCACGATCCATTTTAATAGAGGCCAGGCTCAGTAACACATCAGAAGCAGAAGTAAAGCATCAGAAAATGAGGAAGCGTAAATGAAACAACCTATGTATGACAAAAGCAGTGGCAAAGCACTGTCCACTTCTCATCAGGAAAAGGACAAACATGAAAAGAAAAAACAGCAAAAGAAGCAAATTTTGACAACTTCATTAGGAGAGGGCATTTCATAATCAACAGAAAAAGGAAATAGAAGGTGGCCAGCAAAGGCTTATCCCGCGAAGACAAGGGACGCAGCCCTATTTCTCCAAGTAGCAGCGCCTGTCAACAGTGCAAAGAAAAGCCCTAAGCCACTGGTGATTATTTCCCATATTGCCACTTTATTCGTGACACCTGTCATGAAGCAAAACTAAAAATAAGATTTTCCACAGTCAGGATATGTTAAAAGAAAAAAAAGAAATCTACAAAAGGGAAATCCCACTGAAATTCCAAGAGTGAAAACAGAGGTAATCAGCTGAGCAGTAGGGACACTGCTTTCTCACTTTCACTCTTAACTAGCAAAAGCAGCAGGCACCAGGGACACAAGTTCAAGTGCAGCCTCTAACAGCAAGTCCTACAGCATCTGCTTCTGAGCTTTTTCTCCTCTCTGGTACCCTTGGAGAGGCTGCAGCTGCCTCAGACTTAACGCTGCATCAAACTGGTAGTAGTAAGCAGATTCTCCTACCTCCCCACCCTCAAAGACGGTTGTAACTTTAAGTCAAAAACCTTAAATGTATGTCACATTTGATTTTCTTAAGTGATTAGTATATTACTAATCAAATTGAGAAGCTGATTAGCAAATTGAATATCTGATTAGCTCCTTCCATGATGAAAAGAATTAGATATTAATCAAAGCTCGTAGAAGATAAGCACCACCATCCTCACACTCAAACCAAGCACCTGCATTTCACAAGGGGAAAAATAATGATTATTAAAACCAATGAATTGTAGCTCTTTGATTAGTTCCAGGCTCTTTTTTCCTCATCTAATCAAGGTAATTGTACAATAAATCTTTGAAAAATATATGCTGCATGTAACAAAACAGGCCTGATACATTTGTGCTCAATAAAGACTGTGTTCCCTCTCTGCTTCTCCAGCTACCTAATACCCTCTTCTGTAAGATGACCTACTACTACAAAATTCCATTCAAACAGCTGCAGACTGCTTTACTGGTATTAGTGTAAACAAGTCACTCACGCCATCAAACGAGCATGGAGTTTGTTTCACAGATGACAGAAGATGGTTCATAAGGTTTTCAGTGGCTTTAAATATATATTAAAAAAAAAAGNTCTCCAGCTACCTAATACCCTCTTCTGTAAGATGACCTACTACTACAAAATTCCATTCAAACAGCTGCAGACTGCTTTACTGGTATTAGTGTAAACAAGTCACTCACGCCATCAAACAAGCATGGAGTTTGTTTCACAGATGACAGAAGATGGTTCATAAGGTTTTCAGTGGCTTTAAATATATATTAAAAAAAAAAGGAAAAGGAAAGAAAAAAAAAAAAAGCATCTGCTGGTGTCAAGACAATTTCTTGGCAGAACTCAGCAAGGGGACAGCTTTCAGCTGATTAGCTGTGCCCTCATCACAGTCACTAGGAATTATTTCAAGCTGGTTTACAAGTTAGATTCATCAATAACAAAATAAGTTCTACCCAGACTGATCCCAATGCA
>VXAK01010959.1:24295-60095 GCA_013399435.1 Arenaria interpres
GCTCCCTCCTTGACAACAGAGCTCAACACACCTGAGATGTAACCTCCTACTGCCTCATTTTTCTCTTCTAATACAAAAATAATTGTTAAATTTCCAGCTCTTCCAACAGCCAGTCCAGATACCTGCTAGAACTTACAGGATACATCCCTACAGACTTCAGGGTACGTTTCTGGTGGGCCACAAAACCTCAAATCATCTTCCTAAATACTTAACGAAGAGGTGCAGGTAACAGAAAAGAAAGAAAAAAAAAACCACACAAAGTTGACTAAAACATCATTAACTCTTTGCACAACCTGCCCTTGGAAATTCACTTGATTCAGAGAAACACAGGCAGGTGTCCCCATAATCATTCTCTTGTCTCTTCTTGAGACCTGGATTTTGCTTTGCTACCCAGTCCTCACTGCCCTGCTACCATTTTTTTTTAATTACTTAGCTAGAAAAGTAGAGCTAGGTTTCTAACCCCCATGCTTGGAAGTAAAACCAAGGCAACACAGTCTTCAGAGCATTGAAACAGCCTGCAACACGTTATAAACTGCTTCAGTCCTTTCAGTACGTTGTAAAGTCTAATGCTTTTTTTGTTATCTAAAGATAACAATAGAAATTTCAGCACTGATGATCATTTCTGCAGAAACATCCAGCCAAAAGGCTTATTCTAACACTCACAAGTTGTTTCCAAAACTTCCTAGGTGCCAGAAACCCCAACTGTTCTCTTTCAAAAGCTCCAGGTTTACTCCTGTTTGTATTTAGAGTACACTTAGGTGGACCTTCAACAATTCAAACCCTGAAAACGAATGGGGAACATAAAATAGGATTCAATATCAAAATAGGTAGCAACCTTAATGCCTGGTTTTATTTGCATATTGCTTATTTAATTAAAAGCCTACAATTTAATAAAAAAAAAAAAGCTTCTGTAACANCTTAAGAAGTCAGTAGCTGTCTACTTAAAAGCTTTGTATTTCTGCAGTATTTTTATTTTATCAATGTTCTGGAAAACCATAAAACAAGAATTTCTTTGTTTTGTTTCTTAAATGCTTCCAAGTAAGGAGGAAGCGTTCAGCTAATACTGTAACAAAAATCATCATATTTTTATTCAACTGTGACAATAACATCAATCATTGAACACAAATCTGTTGCCTTGCAAATCATATAATATAGAAGGTCAGGAATTACGTTTCATACACATGAGGAAGAAGAATTCAGTCAAGATCACTGTCAAATTTTCATAACAGGAAACTTCTACATAGTTTTTGAGTGTTTCTCTGGGCACCAAATTATAACATCTTGCTTTTGAAAGAGAAACAGAAGTTTGGAAACCTGGGCAGGGGGGAGGAGGACACAGCACCATCCAAATGCTATCTATGTTTTTAAACATGTTACACACATGATATCAAAATCTATAGCTAGCTATACACAGCCCAAGCAGTGACTCAAAAAAAAGAATCCTCAGTTTTCAGTACCAAGATACGGAAGTCTTAACTGGTAGAATAGAATAAGTAGCTCATCTTCCACTAGTGAAGAATAAGAATAATGCATACATGCAATTAATTTATTTATCACAGAAAATACATTGTTACATAGGGATACATACCTGGAACTCTGAAAATATAGATATTTTCACATACATATCAGAAATATCACTATCGTATATAAACAGGCTGTAGCAGCTTTTGCATTTTGCCTTCCAAAGTTTGCCTGGATTAGTCTCACTACTAAAGCAAAATGCTGTGGGAGTGCCGCACAGAACAATTCTGAGGCAAACTGGAACAGTTGATGAGATATTGCAACTCAGATTGACTGGAGCCATTAAAAAAGTTCATCGGAAGCAGCAAATGCAAGATTTCTCCACTATCTTTCGCTGTCACACAACAGTCAAATAGAATTTCCGTATCTGTGCTCATAAAACGTAAGGACATCTCTACTTAGTGCCACAGGGCAGAGAACACGTTGCACTCTCTAAGAGCGTCCACAGCAGGTTACATACTTAACAATACTTTCCTAAATACTTAATGTACTTGGCCTGGCTTTGATGCAGTGCCTCCCAGATGTCCTATTAAAACCCATGAACTTCAGCATCCTTAAAACAGCTGATCCTGCTGTGTAAAGTAGCCCAAATGTGATTCCCATTCAAAACTGTCTTTTTCTTTTGCTGCTGAACAGACTTCAGAGTACTACACACTCTGCACTGCGTTGAGATAAAGGATGCTCAAGAACACTGGATGCCTGGTATCCTGTTGGGCTCTCCAGAAAACAAGTTCCCCACCTCAGGAGATTACTCCTTAGAGAAGATTTTAAATAAATACACCTCAAAATTATTTCACAGCTGTGCAAGTACCTTAACTCCATGAACAAATTGACAGACTAGACCAGGCTTCCAAGAGTAAAACCTTGATATCCAACTGTGCTATAAAAAGCAGGCTTTTGCTGTACTCTACCCTTGTTTTTTTGGAGTGCAAACAATTACTAACTACTACACTTTTAAAAGTCTTTCTGGAGTCTTGGTTTATGTTATTTTAAGCTACTGTAAGAACATTTCACTAGGAGAATAGAAGACAATTAGCATGCCTCCTGACAGCAATCTGAACTTTGTAGAGCTTCTGCCTGGTAATCTTGAACACCACATTTCTTAAGTAAGGTACAATTTCCCTCCCCNCAACACACCTGAGATGTAACCTCCTACTGCCTCATTTTTCTCTTCTAATACAAAAATAATTGTTAAATTTCCAGCTCTTCCAACAGCCAGTCCAGATACCTGCTAGAACTTACAGGATACATCCCTACAGACTTCAGGGTACGTTTCTGGTGGGCCACAAAACCTCAAATCATCTTCCTAAATACTTAACGAAGAGGTGCAGGTAACAGAAAAGAAAGAAAAAAAAAACCACACAAAGTTGACTAAAACATCATTAACTCTTTGCACAACCTGCCCTTGGAAATTCACTTGATTCAGAGAAACACAGGCAGGTGTCCCCATAATCATTCTCTTGTCTCTTCTTGAGACCTGGATTTTGCTTTGCTACCCAGTCCTCACTGCCCTGCTACCATTTTTTTTTAATTACTTAGCTAGAAAAGTAGAGCTAGGTTTCTAACCCCCATGCTTGGAAGTAAAACCAAGGCAACACAGTCTTCAGAGCATTGAAACAGCCTGCAACACGTTATAAACTGCTTCAGTCCTTTCAGTACGTTGTAAAGTCTAATGCTTTTTTTGTTATCTAAAGATAACAATAGAAATTTCAGCACTGATGATCATTTCTGCAGAAACATCCAGCCAAAAGGCTTATTCTAACACTCACAAGTTGTTTCCAAAACTTCCTAGGTGCCAGAAACCCCAACTGTTCTCTTTCAAAAGCTCCAGGTTTACTCCTGTTTGTATTTAGAGTACACTTAGGTGGACCTTCAACAATTCAAACCCTGAAAACGAATGGGGAACATAAAATAGGATTCAATATCAAAATAGGTAGCAACCTTAATGCCTGGTTTTATTTGCATATTGCTTATTTAATTAAAAGCCTACAATTTAATAAAAAAAAAAAAGCTTCTGTAACAGAATTCCCACTCTGCCAAACAATACAGTGCACAACCAAGATTTGCTGCGTACCTTAGATGCAGATTGTTCATCTTCATAAAATTTCAGCTACATCAAGACAACTGAAGTACTAAATTATCAAAATA
Organism: Arenaria interpres; assembly: GCA_013399435.1. NCBI lineage: Eukaryota > Metazoa > Chordata > Aves > Charadriiformes > Scolopacidae > Arenaria > Arenaria interpres. Next base: position 27,965 of record VXAK01010959.1, read on the forward strand.
AATGCTTTGTGTATTTTTAATATAATTTAACAAGCAAATTATTACCTGAAGAGAAGAGAGACCTAACTGGAGACTCCACCAAGTAAAAGGTTGCAGGCTGATCTCAACTGTTTTCTGCTCCCTTGGTGTGACCCCTAGGAACCCAGGGGCACCTGATAAGCAGTAATTGCCCTGAACAGCCTCACCTGGGATCCCCACCCACACAGTCCTTCCCCGGGATGAAGATAAGCCTAACAAATATAAATTCTTCCACAGTTTCTGCTGCCATGAAATTAAAGAGTAGAGAAGCCCTTCTTTAGGCAAAAAATTAAGATATAGAAAATAGTAATGCATTTTATCCTCTTAATTATCTATGCAAGCAAAGAGTTTCCAAAGTAAAAATATTTCTTCTAAATCGTTCTACTTGCAAGTGCAAGAGTTAAAAGTACACACATTCAAATATTAGCACTTTTCATGCATGCACCTACAAGGTATGTTTTTCTCTAGGTACAGATACACATGCATTCAGATGCATCAGAATTCCAAAACGCACACCCTATTTAATACTAAAGAATCATAGTGACTGTCACACATCAAGGCAACTGCACCGGGAAAAGTTTAGGTAATTTGCAAACTCATACATTTACTGTTTATCAGAATATCATAAAACCCTCTGATTGCAAGTCACATTTTATATTAGGAAAAATGCATAATAGGGTGGATGCCCAGTATTTGAAATGGGTATTCTAAATAGCTCCGGCTCGCTTTTCGTCCCACCTCAACCAGCAACATGCTTATGTGCTGAGACAGAAAGAAAAGGCAATGGGTAAGAGAATGCTCCTACATACTGTTTTATTCCCTACCAGAAGGGCTAAGTATTAATGATGCATAAATGTTTCCAGAAAAAAATCTTAAAAGCTTGGAGGCCATATGTTATCATCACAGCTACGCTATGGAACAGAAATATGGTTTTATTTGTGTGTTTACAGGAGTAACAGCAGACTCCACACCTAATTAAGGTTTTATTAGCATCTTCTCATACTACAAAATCTGTCCAGTGATATATCTCCTAAGCCTAAGCCTCCCAACACAAATTCTAGCAGTGTCCATGTATTCCTGTGTCCATATGTCCCCATATATCCCAGGGATATATGTGTCAATATATCCCTGATTATCACTAGCATATTTATAATATATGTATCTACCATTTCCTGGCACTGAAAAACCTTCAAATTCTGTTTTAAGCATCACTCAGCTTGAAACTACAATGCTCATAACAGAGAAAGCACAAGCAGTCTCTTCATGTGATTAGCCCCTGACTGTCACCTGGTGAAGTAATAATTCATCCCAGCACCTGGTGGGCTGAGAGAAAAGACAGTAAGGAAGAGGAAAGGCTCAAGTGACTTCAGTGGGAGAATAAACTCCAGCTACGCCCTGTTCAGCTACCAGCTTTACTTCAGGTTTCAATCTGACCACTTATCAATGTGCTTCAGCAATACTAGGAGAAAAGGAAAACATCAAATTGAGCACAAAATAAAGTTGACTGTATCTGCCTAAAAATAACTCATAAAAAATTTCCAGTCTTTTTTATTGTATTCAATTAACTCAAACTAAAATCCAACCAACCAAACAAACAATACCCCCCAAAACACCACACATTCTACAATAAAGATACAGTAGACATCAGTGTGTCCACTCAGGGGAAATGGAACTGCTGTGAATTATGAAAATGCCAACTCCATCACAAGTTCTGCAATATTTAATATTTACCTAAAAATCTATTTTTCATCATGTTTTCTTAACTGAAATCTGCAGCTCTGGGGTAAAATAAAGACTCCCAGGTCACCTGGGCAATACTGCAAGTGTAGCTGTGTTCACAGAGCTTGAAGTTTGAATTGAAGAGTGAAACCTTTACCCAGGAAAACGGCTAGAATCCATTGTTCATCTGCTTCACTGCGCATTGCTGGAATTTGTTTGGTTGTTTTCAAGTTAATAAAGTTTATTAAGATGTTATTAATTTTTTAAAAGCATTTGAAAAGGAAAGATATTATTATTATTTTCTTCTTCCCCAAGTAACGGCATCGATACATTCATGCAATCTGACGAGCGATGGCACTTCCAAAACCTTCTCGTAGAGTAAGCCCTCACGGGCTAACAGACAGCAAGTAACAGGATGTCCCTGTGCCCACTGGCAGCAACGCATGCGGGGAGCTCATCCAGAAGCCAAAGCCTACAGATCTAAGCAGCACAAATAGCCTCAGAGAGCTGCAACTTTCCAATGATTTCAGCTGGCATTGGCTGGAAACCCACAGTGCAGCCTCGCTATACTGAAGCAGGCTGACTGTAAAACCGCTCTGAGATGAGAGAGACAGAATGAGAACAAAACACAGAAAAGGAGAACACACACTGAATTTTTTCTATATAACAATAAAATTGGGACAAATATTCTCTGTTCCAAGAGAAAATGAAGAGATGAAATAATCAGTTATGATAAATGAAATGGCACCAGGAAAACCTCTTTATCCCTTTGAAGTATCATGGGTTGTGGTGAGATCAGAGTGCTATGCAAAGAGAAAATAAGCAGCGTGAGAGGTTCACATCACACACCCCGAGCAGGCCACGTGCCACAGAGAGGCAACACTCTGTGTGTGTGTGTGTCCCTGTATGGGTGTGTGTAAATATTTGGTGCACAATTACCTACAGCATGAACTTGGCAACTAAGTGATTTTCTCAAGTGCATGGACACGAAAGGAAAAATCTCTCGCCTCTTCTCTGGTCTATAGTATTGCCACAGGGGCATTAGCAACTTAATTAGTCCTCCGGCTCGCACATCATTTAAAAATACTTTTAAAACTTGCAAGTGTTTTATAGGAAAGCCTCTGATTTAATCACCCAAATAAAGCCTGGCTATTAATTCAAGGCCACATTATATAAGTGAGTGTCATTAATCTAAACTGTGACAATGGATTTGAGTGCTTATCTAAATGTTTCCATTTCTGTGCTTTCCACAAATGCTAACAAAATGCCAACAGAAAATAGAGTACAACAGATGATTACACAATACTGGAACTGGGGGTAGCACAAGTTGCCCAGCTAATTGCCTTGAAAAACGTGTTAAAAGAGATGAGCAAGTACTGTGTTAATTCCATACTGTGCTTTCTCTTTAGTGCTCATCCAAAACCCATTATATCAAGGGAATTTTTCTTTTGACTCTGGTTACTTTTCACTGCTCATTTACGCATTTGACTTTTGGCTGCCAACAAGTCATCTTCGATTAATATTCTGCAATCAATCAGAAAATAATTTCTTTAATCATTTATTAATATCCTATTGTTAAACACCTACTTCCTTTTTTTTTTTTGTTTACAGGATGGGGGAAGACAATAGCAATTTACAAATGCAACAGAAAAAAATCTTGTTCACTGAGAGGTAATAAAAGCAACAACTTAGGCAGCAAAAAAAAAATATGGCTTGTGCTTTAACTGTAATTTTCGTGGGCCTTGAAGCTGTTCCACTGAATTAGGTTATCTTCACTTTGCTAACCAATTGCAAGGAATACACATGCAACCTTATAGCTGTGGATCTTTCAGTGCATCCTTAGTCACTGCAGAATTTCAAAACCATTCAAAATCCATGGCCAACTGCCCAGTTACCATGAAATGTTTTTCTGCAGGGTGTGGAACTTAAAACCCAGCCAGGTTGAACAGAGAGGCACTGTCTCTGAACTAACCCCTTCCCAGTGCATTTACTAACTCAAAGATAGTTCATCTAGCTTGTCCTTCCTGGGGAAGGTAAATAAATAACAAACACAAATAGAAGGACAGTTTTAAAGAATCACAGCACCTGTAGCCAGAATAAAATGTATCTCAAGCATGATTATTTTCTAGTTCATTAAATCTAAAGGTAATGACTGGTAATAGACCATCTAAACCATTTACTTTTTATTTCAGTGAAAAAATGAATATGAGACTATAAGATTTAAATCCCCCCACAAGAATTTCTATAAAAGAACAGGAATTCCAACTATAATACCTATTATACTGCCATATGAGAAAGGATAAACAAGCACTTCTGTGAGAAGACTTTCCTGTCTCCCAAATCAGATATAAAACAAACACCAGCAGTTTTCGAAGACAAATATGCAAGTACAAAATAATAAATCACTGTAAATCATAGAAAAATATATGCTGAACACAGACAGTGTTAATAACCCCATATTAAACTGTGGAGTTGCAGGAAACAGAGCTTTTGATCTTGCATTTTGTCAATTTCCAAATACCATAGCTCTGGTAGATTAAATAAGAAGTTTCAAAAAGGTTATCAGCTATAAGCATACACATGAATTTATCAGCTAATTTTTTTCTGTCCCTTACTAAGTATACAAGAAAATTTGCAACTTTCTCTCTATATTACAGAGATTTTTGTTTGGGACTAAATTTGCAGATCAACTTATACTATTAATCAGGTACATACTATGTACAAATTGCACAGTGCATACACAGAATGCATGTTTGGAGACAAAAACTTTCAATTTCTGTATTTCAAAAGTGTATGAACGTAAAGGTATTAAAAAAAATTTCATAATTATATGTAGCTCAGATATAAGGTTTAGAAAAGGTATAATAGTTTTATGGCACGCTTAGAACTTCTAATACTTATTGACTAAAAATACTTATAATTGCTACTGCCTCTTACTACTACTCTATGGATGAACTTGCATTATTAGGAGAGCAAGCTTGGAAATTGAATAATTTATAACTAATCTCTGCAGCATCTCTCAAAGTACGTCATATTTATTTTGATTTAATGCTTGCCTTTCTTTCTCTCCTTCTGTGATGGCACATACCTACCACATGTTTAGTTTTTATTTTGCTATTACAAGAAAATACATTCCAAACATAACCAAGAAAACAGGCCCATTTTTGTTCCCGAACAATGCACAGCTTAAATTCACAGCACTTGCAAACAGATGGTAATACACAGTATAGAAAGTTCAGCAGCCATTAGTATATCTTAGCACATCTATTTTAGTACATTCTTTCTTTCCCTTTGAAAGTTAATTTATCCATATTTTAATCTCAAATTTTTGAGGCTCTGGGGAAAAGCATCATATATAGGGAGGACTGAACAGGTCTTTCTTTGAAACCTACTAAAACAGAGCTTTCACTCATTTAAACAAGTTTAGAAACTGGAGATATCCTGGAGTATCACGTTTGGAAAAAAAAAAAAAAAAATCTATCTACCACAATAACTATAAAATATATTCCAAGTTGTGTAGAAGTTGTTTGAATTTCATTTTAATGTTAGTATCGAAAGTTGTTGTTTTGTGGTTGTTTAAAGAGAGAGAAAAAGAGAACTGCCACACTTAAATGTCAGAACAAGAAAAGGTTAGTTAAAACACCCCAATACAGAAATCCAAATGTAACTCAATTCTGGAAAAAGCATGCAAAAATCTCAAAAGATTAATAATGGGAGCCTAAGTGCACCATTTTTCACTTCACAATTATATGTCAGCCACATAAAGCAAACAATATTCGTATGTGAAGTCCACTGTAATAGAATGTAATACAGATACAAAGTGCAACTAATTCAGACAGTAACATTGCTATTTTAATGGCATTTTGTTCTGCATACAGATTGTCAAATATCACAGCATCCTAATCTTAAACCCCGGAGAGTAATTAGTTCTCTAGTCACCTCTTGCCTATGCTTTCCTCACCTGAACAATATCATAGAAATCAGTGGTCCTCCCCCCATTTTGGTTTTGGTAAGCCATAGGTCATGACTGAATCCTGGCAATCTGGGCAAAAACACTGCCCCAGAAACAGTCATTTTTGAAGGGCAAAGTGGGAAAGGGGACTAGATGGATTTTTGATGGGGTTAAAGCTTTGTTTTTCTTTCCCCATTTTGTTCCATTTTTCCTATAATAGGATAAGTAATAAAAGAACGTAATTATCTTTTTCTCATGCCTATTTCCCTCTACTGCAGAAGAAGCCTAGCTGGCTAGTTTGACCCACATGCTGAAGTTTTAACTGCATCAAGTGTGGATGAAATTAATCTCTCCCTAACTCATCTATCTTTACAACCTTCAACAACCTTTACAACCTCCAACTACTGACCAGGCAAGACAAGGACAAGCAATAAGAGAGTGCTAGGAACAGCTGAAGTAGCATTTGCAGAGACAGTATCTTTTTCTTACATCAGCAGATAGAGAGATATTGAAGGGAACAAAAGCCTTTTGACACTCAAAGCCTTTATCAGACCCGCAGAAAAAAAAAAAAAAAATCCAAAGCAAGCATCAAGCTAAGTAAAAATTTTAAAACACTTGGTTTATATAATTAGCTTTGTTCCACAACAATTGGACAAACTTTAGAAAAGAGGAGCTAGACATCCATAGAGCAGAAAAAGCTTTTAGCACGGCTAGAAGCAATAACTCTTAATATATTTTCCAAGCATAAGGAATAAATAGTTTGCACCTACAGAACAGCTGGGAGTTAGGAGGTGTTACTCAGGAAAAATGATAATCTGCCATAACAGCAATGTCTCAGTTGCACTTAGTATCTAATGAGATTTTACTTTTAGCACTGATGTTCATTTTTAAAGGTTTATTTGCAGTTTCTCTTGAAGATCAAGACTGTGAAATCAAGGAGACTTTTTTTTTTTTTTAAATGTTCCTCTTCTCAGTTATTTTGTTCATTACTCATTGCCTGTGTAAGTTTATTCTGGTATATATAGTATTAACTCTTATTTTATTTTGCCCACTCCAGTAGCACTCAATGCAGTGGATAAAGCCTACCGTATGCTGAAATTTGCACATACATAGTTGTTAAAAAACAAGGAGTCCATGCAAGACTGCAGATGCAGAGACATCTTATGGCTGTTAGTCCAAAGAAATTTTTCACCTTAGGATGAGTGTGCAGATGTTAGGGAACAGGATGCTGAATGAAGATCAATGGAAATAAAAGTGAGGGAAAGTGAGGAAAGGAAGTTGCAAAACTTCTTTGAAGAAACCATCTGCCTTAGTAGAAGACCAAGTAGCCTATAATAGATTGTGAGCACAATACAGCATATAACAATATCTGAGGAAAGTAAAAAAAAAAACCAACTACTCATACTGGTTTGCTCCTTTCTTGTAACCAGACTACATATACTGGTCACATGACTCTTTTGAAGAGCCTTTGTTTGCTGAGGGTCATCCTTAGACTGGTGTTGTATCTCCTCAGATCCCATCCAGATAAATTTGAGAGCCTTAGCTTTCTAATGGCCTGAATATGTGTACCATAATAAATCAGAAAATGCAACTGATACAAAAGCCCTCAAAGCTAAATCCAAAAGGAATCATCACATTCTGTGGAAGTTATGCTACATGCAGCCAAAACAAGTTTGATAGCACGTCACATAAAATCAGATGGGTAAGTGGCAATTGCCATCTATTCGTATATATCAAAAACGTTTGATGTCAAGCATCCATCACAGACAACAAAAATATTCTGAGCTTCTCTTTTTTTTTTTCCCTCTACATAGGAACTGCAATTTCAGTATCACTTCATTCAGAAAGATATGATTACAATAGCCAGCAATTTAGAAATACTAGTAAAACAGCAAAAAGAATTTTTGTACATTACTTTAATACTATCATTTAGATTTCTGTCAATTTCAATTAGTGCTATAAAGTCCTGCAATTAGCGTAGAAAATATTACAAATATGAAAGGTATTTCTCTTCTTAAAATATAACCTTGGGATATATACTACTTCAATAATAGATACGAGCGTTTTGGCAGTTATTTATAATTATTTTCACAAAGATGACCCTACTGTTTCATTGCTGAGATATTCTTGGGGTAAAACATACAGCTAACATCCTAGCCTCATCAGAGCAAATGTCTCACCAAGTCATGGATTCTCCAAAACACATAAATATTATGCAATGTCCAACATCACTCATATACATCACATCTGACACCAAACTCAACAACATTACAGACGAGTTACAAGGCAAAAAAAAAATGTAATATCTAAGCTCTTCACAGAATTCAGAATAAAGTAGCACAGTCCTCCCCACAAGAATCTTAACTCAGAAATTCATTGCTTTAGCATTTCCAACTCAATAAAATATTCTCATATTTCTCAAATCAAAAAGTGCGGTGTTATTTATTGCATGGAAGATATAAACAGACAGGCTGTGCTCCTACAGTCTTTCCATAGAGTTTCATGCCTAATGGCCTCTTCTTGTGACTGACAGCTCTGATAGACTCAGCTGAAGGCTGATTTTAATGAAACCCCATTTTCCAAAGCGAGACCATTATTTTTGTCCTAATCATAACTTTCAGCACAAAAAGGTCTCTCAGTATCCTCAGTATAATTTTGATTTGAAATACCAAACTCTTTTTACACAATTTGGTCTTCTGACTTTCAGTCAGCTTTGCAAAAAGATATTTTCTTCAGCTTATGTAAAGCCAGAATGATAGCTCATTTTGAATAAAATAGGCCTTGGACAATTTATATTATAGACTGCTCTGTTCAGATGAATAGGATATGTCGGTCAGAAGACTTGCAGTTTAGAAGCATTCGACTCGGTATGCGGGATCCAAACAGACGTTCAAATCCCAGCAAATCCCAGTTTTCCTCTTTAAAGTGAAGATAAGTTTTAGAATATGACCGCTTAGAAAACAAACTCAAAAAGCTTTTAAACCTGCGTGAAGCGTTAACTAAGAGGGTATTCCACTCCTGAGCCTTCAGACAGCAGCCTGAACCAACACTACTGGGGTCACCCAGGTGTACTAAAATACCCACCATCACCTAGTTCAGTCCTGAGCTCTTCAGGAGACGACACGGCTGTCATACAATGTCTGTTGAGATTTAGGTGGGAAACAAAAGAAGAGCTGTGCATCCAGAGTCAGCAAATGGGGTACATACCCTTGCTGAAATCCCAGATGACAGATCAGGAGGTGACCACAGACAGAATTCCCGCTCCCAGGTACTTTGGCTTCCTGCTGCCTCTGCTCACTGAAAAATGTCATCCCAGTGAGCTAAATGACTGTTTTCAGCAATATGACAAATAATATATTCAAATGGAGTGAAGGAAAAATAAGGACAAGCGTGCTGCAGTTTAAGGTAAACGAGCATGCTGCTTACCTCTCAGAGGTAATCTTGAAGGAGCCCATGAGGAAATACAGGTGTCTCTTGTTATTAAGATGAAAGATGACTCCAATGTTAATGAGACACAAAGACTAACAGACAACTAAGATTTAAGAAACAATTCTTTACAAAGTCTTGTTTCTTTACCTGCTATTCATCAGACAACTCTTCCTTGAAGTCAACCACTTACTCCAAAACCTTACGAAATTCAGTACTGCAGATTCAAGTCTGTCTGGGCACTGTTTTTGCAGAGTAAAACTTTAATATGACATCGGAAAAAAAATCTGCATTATAGCTGCCTACTGGGCAACAAGGGTCAGGGTTTCAGTAGCCAAGGGCTGCAGAGGTGCCCTGTGTAGGAGCTAGCCCTGAACTGATCACAGCCATCTCTGGAACGTCCATAAACAGCCCATCACCCCCACCAAAACCTCAGGCAGGATTCAGGGACCCAGTGGCAGTCACGAGGCCTGGGAGACACATTCTGGGCAGCGGGTTCTCCATGCTAAAGAGGGACACCCTGAAAGACTGCGGTCATGGGTGACCCATGCTGGGGCAGCAACACCCCTGAAGGACTGCAGCCGTGGGGAACCCCTGCCAGGGCAGGGACACTCCCCCCAAGGGGGACTTTGGCCTGTGGATGCCACTCAAGAATAGGTAAATTAAGAAACAGAATGGCAAGAAAAACAGTAAAACAAAGAAGAGCAGAGATATACCATTATGGCACATCACCCCACCTCCCACAGTTCTCTTCACCTCACCAAAGGAGCTGGGTCACACTGAAAAAAACCTGCAGTGAAGATAAGGTGAGACCAGGAAGGGGTTAGGATAGCTGTTTAGCTTAAGCTGAGTCTGGGGAAGGAAAGGTGTTGACTTATTTAATTATGTTCTTTTCTTTTTTGACCCTCTCAATACCAAAATACATGATCAGAAGTTTCTGTTAATTGGCAAAAAAATAAATTCAACAGAGATTCCCAAGTCAAGACTCTTTTGCTCATAACAAGCTCTAATATCAAGGTGACAGAGATTATTTCTTTAGGCTTCATAATAAGTAGAAAAATAGTAGGCTTTAGCCTTTCTTTCTAAGTACTTGTACAAAACATCATGTGTATAATTATGGTGGTAGTGTATTCAAAAGCTTGGGGAAATACAAACAGATTGCAGTAACATCCCATTAGGTTATCTTTCAACATATGTCTCAGCTAAATAGAGTTGAAAGAAAGTTCATCAAAATAGATTTCTCCAGACTGACCAGAACGAGATCCATATTGTTACCCTACTTAGGAAGCACTGACATTGTAATTACTTCAGGCGCCCATCTGGCAGAAATCACATTATTTCATTTCAGATGGTCTCAGGTATTAACTTTGTTTTCCTCTCAGACTGTGTCATGAACGTGTGAATAGTGTCATTTATGACAGGAAAACCAACAACAGTGATGTCTACCTTATGATTCTAAAGAGCCCGGGCAATTGGTAATGATGGAAAATTTACTTTAAGGTTCAAATCATGTTTTAATTGATAGTGAACTGAACCTGTAGTTCTTTGGTTTTTCTTCAGTGACCTCATTGTGTTTCATATTTACTGGTAAGAATTGGCACACTTCTTGGTAGATGCCAAATACCGAGAGAATTAAGTCCAATAGGTTGAAGTTTTTAGTTTCCCAAATAGGTCAAGCAATCTAAACCAGTGTGGTGCATTTATCTTTTTTATTTTTTCAAGTTTTCCCATAAGAAGATTATTATGGTCTTTAATTTATTATTTTGAAGGATTGGGAAAAAAAAAATAAAAAGCAAACAATTCTTGTATTATGGACTCGGTAAGGAAAACATTTGTTCTTGAATTCAAAATTCCAGCCACACTGGTCTTAATCAGACAAATAGATCACCTTTTCTCATTAATTGAAGGATTGTAACTAAGGAAATCAGATGTAATGCACAGATATACAAGGCTACAATTTCAAATTATTTTATCTGAATTTTATCTAATTTTTACTCAAAGGTGCTAACTTTCTGACAACTCTTGACAGTAAACTTATACATTACTTTTTTCTAAAAAGCAGAGAGTTACCACATGTTCATTTAAAATTTATAAATAATTTTAAAGTTACATACATGTATATGCATTTTAGCTGCATTGCAAAAAATACAAAAGGAGTGCAAGAGAACTAATTTGTGTTAAGACATTCAGTGACACAGGTTATATATCAGATATCTGTAGAAGGTGTTGCTTTTTCTTACAACATAGATTTCTTCAAAAACAGCAGACTACTATACACCAACTTTCCAACATACATCAATGTACAACATACGTGATGTTGACCATCACTGAGGCAGTCAATTAGTTTCTGTTCTTCAACATTAAGGGGTTGCATTGCGTTTCATGAGATAGGAAACAGTTATGAGAACAACAAGAAACTCTATGGGAGGTAGGAATCAAAAAGTGTATTTTCCAAACGTTTTCCTAGACCAACTTCAAAGTTATCAATACTTTGAGGCTTGATCAGCTAGAAAGGGTTCGTTGGTCAAATTAACATTCTAAATCTGTGACTGTGGTAACACAAGATCAAACAAAAACTCCTGAGGAAAATGCCTTCATTTGAAATGATTTTCAGTGCTACTCCATCAACATGAGAGTTGTTTCTTAACTTTGTGCTAAGCATGGTCATTGCCATCTGGAAATTCATGACTTCAGTTCCTATTCATATGCAGCAAGCTAGTTTTGTTCTGATACATCAATTCACATAGCTGATCTCACAGAGGCAACAGCCACCTGCTTGAGATTTCCAGTTTCATTTGAACACTAGGAGCATTCATTAGCTTGCTCCATGAACTTCTGAGGCCAACAAGAGAAACGAGGTCTTGGTCTTCCCCAGGGCTCTTCACAGCCTGGCTAAACACCATGTATTAACATGGAGGAAGAGAGCAGTGAGGTCATTTAGCCCAGGGTCTTTGGAAAATCAGCTCTGCTTACTCCAATGAAAGAGAACTCGTTACTTGTAAGACTGAAAGTAAACTGGAGGTGACAGGCTGGATGCTTGTAAGCAACAGCTGTTTCTGTCATACATCTCCTGCATTTTCCTGTAATCTGTGCAGTTATATCTGAGATCCCCTTTAATAGACTGGGGCGCAAAACCTTTTATGGATGCTACAAACAATGAAACAAGGGTGTTTCTAAAAGGTAGTCCAGATGGTAGGTGAATCTGGGTCAGAGCAGCATCATATGCTCCCAGTTGGAATCTAGAGGGTAGAAGGCAGGAAAAATGATTCCTTGCTATAAGGAAGAAAATGAATGCTCTGTCTTTACATAAACAAGTTATTAGGAATTGATGTTATTAGGAGGAAACTGCTTTTCAGAGAGATGTTTTTACCATGTTTTTCACAATAAAAAATGTTTATTAATTGAATATAAACAACAAAACATAAAACTGCAATAGAGCTGTAGCAGAACATGCCTGAAGTTCTGACTGCCCATATATTAGCGTTAATAGGTTATAAATCATGAAGGTAAAGTCTTCCTTTCCTAAGTGGTAAAATGCTGCAGGATAGATGTGATAGTTCAGTGGTTTCTAATTGGCCTCGTGTCCTCATCACAGCACATAGTGCTTGGTTTTCTCAGGATATTCATCAACAACAGTACAGTCTCCTGAAGAGGTGTTTATTTCTGTGCTTGCCCAGATGCCCTTCCTGCACAACCTTGCCTTTGCCAGGTATTTTTCTCAGCTAATCTGCTTTTTTGGCCACCTTCTAGCATTACCTTGAGAAAGGGAAACCACATCTGCTCTGCCCTCTTTCACTTCTTACAAAGATGTCTCAGATCCTCAGCAGCTATTTAAGACTTTTCCCTGTAATGGCCATGCTACCCTGAACTCTGTGAAGATACTCTACACACAACTTTTTTTTCAGTACAAGTGTCCACATCAGCATTAATGGTGCATGTATTCTTCTTCCCTTTTGGTATCAGATGACATTCCTATCTTATCTTACGAGTAACTTGGGTGATCATAAAGCCTTTTCCTACAGAGCCCTTGTACAATAACTGACATGTTCTGGATTGGAAGAGTGGGTAATAGAGTCAGCAATACAATGTACAACTCCACAGACTATGAGCACGTTGCCCTGAGGCATGCCTTCAAGGGGCTTAAATTACGGAGGAGTAAACAAAAGGTGATATGGCATCAAGGGAAGGAAAGTGTGGCATAAACACTGCCTAGTGCTGTTGCCCTATTTGCAGCTACAGGAGAGTGATTTATCGCCTGATGTCGTACACTTGAATCAGCCCAAGTGGGTCTAACTGCCAGCTGCCAGATCTGCACTTTCTTCCCAACCATGCATTCCCATTCCCACTGTGGTACACATTTGAACCTGGCACGAACCATCTCAGCCTGAAAGACCAGCAGAAGAGCAGGACATCTTACTTTCTAAGACAGCATCTTCATTTGAGGATTTCAGCTATTCTCCACCTAGTCTTTGTGAAAGATCTTCAATGCCAGGGTGGTCACATTCCCAGCCAAGCTCACCTTGGTGTCCATTTTCATACTTGCTTTCATCTGCTCCGAACTTTATAAATTATCCCAGCCCAGGCTATTGTTTTGGTCATCCTTGGAAAACTTCACCTTTTAATGCAAGTGCAGGGAACAAAGTAACAGGAAACAAATTCTATGCTTCCCCTCCTCTGTGCCTGGGGACTAGTGATGCCCATTCACCCCATCACCTTTATGGGAATGCCTTGCAACAATGGCATAGCTGGCATGTTTGAGCTCCTGACAGTGGCACATCTGGCACCAGCCAATGGGAAGAGAAGACAACCTAAATCTGCCTTCAGAACCCATTGGACTCACTGCATCCAAGACAGATATTTCATGGCAACGTGGGAGCACAGTGCGTTCATCACATCCGCCTGCTTTTAGCAGGGCACTAAGGCAGCTCGTATTCCTACAGTTCTCCAAAGCCACCTTCTTTGCTTGATCCCTGGTTTGTTTGTTTTGAAGCAGCTGTGGTTCTCGTTCTGTGTTTCCCTATTCATGCTGCCAGATATGCCAAGAATTTTGCATTACAGTGTTCACGTTGCTGGGACATTTCCCCACTCTGAAGAGAGACTAGGACCCCTGGACTACTGTAGATATAAACCTGGGTAACACAGCAGTACCAAAGCATGGTGATTAGAAAATTTTGTGATTCCAGCTGCATTAACTTCACATGACTTATAGTAGCAGTGGGGCAAAACTGGCCGTGTACCAGCAGTGAAATGGCAAAATTACATCAGGAGAAATAAAGGGCATGCAGAGAAACTAATTCAGATGTAAAATTATCTAAGCCTGGGAGAAGAGCAAGAACACTGCTTTTAAGTGGGAGAGTTGTTCTGGTTACAAACTTTCCACTAAAAACAGGAATTATTTCTAGAAGACACTTACTCAACTCCTAGGCTGGATTAGTTTGAAATAAACAGGCAAACATAATAAACATATATAAATTTTTCAAGTCCGTTTGTCTATGGAATTGAAATACCTTACCCACCAAAATAAAAAGTTATTCAGACAAAACCCTGTTTTTTAAAGGTCTTTTAAAAATGTAGTTCATTCATTTAAAAGACAACAGTCCAAATAAGATCATAACATATGGCTTCTTCAATTCAATGCTGAATTTCTCTGCAATAAAATGTACTCAGGGTCAAAAAGGAAATTTAGCGCGTGTTCATATGTTGTGTCTGCACCCTTTTTTCAAATTACACAATGTGGTAATTTAATTTTCAAAATGCAATACTGCATAATACCTACACAAATACCACAACGCACTATCAAACACACAATACATTAAAGAAAAAAATAACTCATTTCTTCCTTTAGTCATAATATCCTTGGCTGCTACATATAAGAACATTAGGCAACAGTATCAGAGCAAAGAGTATTTTTCATTTCCATCTATCTACTTAAGTTCTCTTCTTCCAAATACCTCCTATTACTCTTTCTGAGGTGTGAGTGCTAGGCATAATTTGTTCCTTCAAACTTTTGACAATTTTTTTTCAGTCAATACATGTGAAAAGTTGTAATTATAAGGAGAACTGATAGCACTGCACATTAACACTGCCATAATTTGCTATCAGGAAGAATCCATTTGCAGTTGCTTAGAACTTTGCCAAACTTTAATTGCAATGACATTTTTGATCGTTTGATTCCACCTCAGGTGGAATGTTTTTGGAAACATGGCTAAAGCCTTTTTGGGAAAACTAAGCTAGGGAAACATATTGTTTGCCCACAAATCTGGAAAATATTACTAGATAAGAATGGCTCAAAAGACAGAGGGAAGGCTAAGAAAATACAGGGGCAAGTGAGAGTGTTAAGGAGCCTGGGACTGCCTGGAGAAGGAAATTTGGACTGGGAACCAGGAAAAACAGAAGTAAGAGGCTGAGACACGGGCATAAAAGATTGGAATTAACTACTTCTGTGTGTTGCCAATTGTACGGTAGTGGCATGGAGTGCAAAACGCTACTGCAGGCAATAAAGGATCCAGGTCCTCTAAGCCACTGCCAGTCCCTGTGCTGTACTGCTCTCTGCCTCTCAAGTAACATTAGTCACACACCATCAGCTAGGGATCTGCCACTTTCACCTTGGCCACTGGTCTTTTAGGTAGCTCTGCTACCAGTTGCGCTGTGCTGTAGTTTCCTGTGTCTCTAAAGACTGCTAGCAAACACAAAGGTGTGCAGTCTTTACACCAGCACATGTTTTGGGGAATTTCCAGAAATATCACAGTGTAGCTAACATTGCTGTTTCAACAGTGTTTTAGAACCACAAGCACCCTTAGGATTTCCTTTGATCTTTCTTCCTTTGGTTTCCCACAAATGCCACCGTCCCTTTCATTCTTTGATTTAGACACCAGAGCTGCCTAGCATGCCCCAAAGAGTTGCTACCATCAAATATCATAGTATTCTACTGCCTCTTCCCTGACTTTTCCTTTCCTTGCAACAAGAACATTATTAGCAACAATTTCAACATTGAAGAATTCCCCTAAAGCCTGTTTTGACTTCCTCTGAAACATCCCAGCCAGGCTAACTCCAAAGATATTCTTATTTAGTGGTATCTTCTATCGGATAACAAAAAGTTCTAGGTGCAGCCCAACCATCTGTGCACTAGAATCATACTTCTGAACTCACAGGGGGAAAAGGGATAAGAAAGGGGAAAAAAAAAAAAAAAAAAAAAAAAAAAAAACAAACAAAGAAAAAGCCTGAAAGCCTGTGCACACATCCCTTTCAGCCTGGACTGATCAGCTGATATATCCTTGATCTTTGATGAGAATTGAGAGTCACTATTCATTCACTACTAACTCTGCATTAACTGGTTTATTGAAAGACGCAGGTCTCTACAATTTTCTGTCCTCTTACGGACATCACTAAAAAAGCAGCTCACCAAGTTATTCTAATAGCTCATCTGGTGATTTGATCTTTGTGAGGGAAAGTTGCTCTCACTGTTTTCCTCCAGTTAAATACAGATCAGACAAATTCCAGTCACACAAGCCTGCAACAGTTCCACTGTATGAATTACATATCTCACAAATCATTGTATGTCTACTTGGTGAACTGTAAGTTTCCATAGGCAGAGCATAGAGAACAGAAGACTTTCAGTTCAGGATTCTTGTTTGCTTCCTGGCTTCAATTAGAGAAAATTAAAACAGCATCTTTCTTCTTTTTTATTATGTTTGTGACTAGGACATTTGTCAAATACCCTTTTCAGCTGTTCAATTGATCATTATTGCTGACCACCATATATCATACTCCTCTTCAGTTTCTTTAACCAGATAATTCCTTTGTCTTCTCCACATCTCTTTTTAAATCCACTATACTCACTTTTGTGCAAGCTCAGTTGTAGAACGCCCTTTATCTGAAAATAAAACCTTCTCCATGAGACTCTGCCGTCCTACTGTTTTGTTTCCTTCTTAATCACGGTCTTTGCTATTGTGCTCCTTACCACTGCTATAATATTTCATATTTCATCATTCAAATATATTCCACGCTTGTAAAATTAAATTGTTTACTGAAGAAGCTATTAATGAGCAATTCTGCAAAGTGCCAAGAACATTCAAGCTCTATGCATGCAGATTTGGCCAGATGCTACCTTTCCTCAGTATATGCATCTTTCTCCACACTTAAATACCCACTAAGTTGCCTTAATAAATTCCTTGGATATCTGTTCCCATTTCTCAAATGCAAGTAGCCACTGTGCAGACATTGCCTATACACTCCTATATGTTTAAGTCATTAAATCCAGCTCCTCACCCGCTGCCAGGAAACCATATAGAACTGTTTGAAAGAGTCAGGCAATGCTATGTCCCCTCTCACATGGAGTTTTGCATATTCTGTTCAACAACAGACACCTTATTCTTATACATCAATACCAATCTATAAATTATATAGAACATATATTAAAAATAAATAGTGTTTTATATAGAATTGTATTGGTTTTAGTAATAATCCCTCCAAAAATCTCAGGCAATTCACTTTCAGTGGGCACAGACTTTATTACCTTTCACCTAGAGTTGCAAGATTTATAATTCTAAGCTAATTAAAGGTCAACTCACATGCTGGCACAATCAATGATAGTTATCACTTTTGCCTGAATGTTGAATTATTTGCAACTAATCCCCATTCGTTGAAGTCCCCGTCAGCTTTGGTTTTGACCATACAGATTGCAATTCCCCCCTACCAGAAGATTGTCTTCTGGCTCATGGTCAGCTGGACACTATCGTATGCTTGTAGAACCGGCTCAGTCCAAGTATTCACCTTCACTGAGTGCCATATGTGGTATTTTACTCCTACTTCAAATAACTTGGCTGTCAAGGCATACAAAATTAATTCTAAGTGCAGGAGAAGAAATATACTCTCTGAAGTTGAAAAGCTTGCCAAAGGGAAAAGTAGCATTAATAAGAAAATTGTAATGCTCATTTACCGCATGCAACTTTTCAATATCTTTCTCAAAGTTCTGTAATAGCACATCCAGTGAGAACCCAAAAGGCAGGTGGATGAAACAGTCAGAAACACTGACCCAACAAAAAAGGATTTTTACCATTTGCCAGCAGCGAACACTAATGCACTCCTTCACTACCCCCATGCAGTCTGCAGGCACCTCCCAAATCAGATTTTTCCTTTCTAATAGTAATTTCCACAGAGTTCTGTAAGTCACATGTACTCAAAACGACAAAAAGACATTTTCCCCACAGCCACATCACTAAAAATAGCAGCTTCCAGAGAGGACAACCATCACCATCAAAATTAAAGGGGAGACACAACCAGATAAAAATATAGTAAAGAAGAAAAAAACTTAATTAAAATAGAAAAAGACTGATAACATCTTAGAGTTTGAACAAAACTGGTTTATTCCATAGGCACGTTATATTTAATGTAACCTGGGTATACGCCTAATCTTGTGTACATCCCAAAACTTCTACATTTTGAATATTCTTACAATATTAATTTATGGGAAAACTTGAGCTTTAAGATTATCCAAAGGATGGCTTATAAAGCAAAGAGGAAGGATTTTTCCATTTTAATAGGAAGCAAAAGAGATGCATAAGTTATGCAGCTAACATATGTATACAAAACAGTGCAAAAAAAAAAAGTTTTCATTCACTTAACTGTAAGGTTTTTATTGATAGCATTAAAGCCATTCAGGAATGGTTTTATTCAGGAATAAAAATGATTATGCACATGTTAAATATCTATTATTTCAGGTCTTGCTTGAAATCAGCATGTTATCAACCTCTGGGAAAACAGAATAATTAATCAAGTTGGCAAAAAAATGCTTTCCAAAACATTCCGAAGCAAGTCAACAAATAAGCCTTTTTCTTGCCTTTTCCAGAGGGGAGGAGGGGGGAAAAAAGGCTTACTTGTTAACAGACGGACCTGAAAATGGCCTGAAACTAGGCAGCTTTAAGCTTTAAACCTATTCACACTTGGCAAATAAAATTTTACCTCACCAGTGGAGTGAGGAGAGAAACAACAGTTCTGTCTTGTTATAGACTTTCACATCAAGATATTTACCGCCTTCCTATCTCTGTCAAATCTGATTATAAACCAGGGATCAGCAAGCAGGAGATTAAAGGCTCATCTGAGAAGATGGAACAAATGAAATTGATGAAAACTGCCCATACTGTGTCAGTTTTACAGGAACAGTCATCCAGACGGAGGGACTATTGGAATTACAGATATGAGTGCTCTCAGTCTCTGGCTGGCTTTGAAATGTAAATGAAAACTGCTGGAATTGTCAAACAGAAACTAAGAACTTTTTTATATATATATTGTGTGAGTCTTTTCACATTATCAAGCTTTGTGGAACACAGGATCAGCGTTATATTAAATGGAGGTCCTCGCTGATCCTTGGGCTTTCTCTGTTCTTATTTGTGTTTTTTTTTTTTCTCCATAGGCATTATATGCATTCAGTTTCTATTCTGTAAGAAAGCGAAGTACTTATTGTTGTGCGGTCTGTTAGGCTCGTTCTTAAGGTGCTCCACGAGCACTAAGGTCATTTGAGCATTTATCTACCTGAGGCTGCTTTCGAGAAGCCACAGCCTGAAAGGAAGAACTGGCCACTTGTAAAAGCAGTACGACAGCCTAGAGACAGAGGTTTATGTACATAATCTCTATCAGATGGATGGATGAGGGGTTAAAGACTGAGATTTTATTGCTCAAGAGGAAAAAGGGGGAGTTTAAGTTCCCTTTCCCACTGCCACCCAACTAAACAAATAAATGACTGTCTGATATTTCTGTTTCCCCAATGTGATTTGCATTTTACGATTACTTTTTACTGATTTGACAGTTTAGCACCCAACTATGTTTTGAACATGACAGGATGCAAGTTGAAAATGGGCATCCTTCAATCACCTGATGCTCTTTAAAGCCACGCTCTTTCTGAGCGCATAGAAACCTATCACAGAACAGCAAGTAGTCTCAGCCTCTATAAGCAAAGTGACACGTTTGAAGCCTCCCCTTCCAAGAGCAACACCTCAGAGAGAAGGCAGACACACACAGAGGCACCTCCACACAGTACCTAATTCTAATTTGAGAGCTACGTGGGCCCAAATCAGTGCCTGTTCCTTCATGCACAAGAGCAGGTGAAAGTATATTCAGGGCACTGTCTCCTGTAGAATGCAACAAAATGTGTCTCCCAGAAATGCGCTGGGTGTAGGAGTAGTGGATCATCAGGACAGAGCAAGTTTAATTTCATTCTCTGTGAACTGCAGATGCAATTTCTCTTGCTGCATTCTGGGAAAAGTACAGCAGCAAAACTATCCTCCCACGGTGGATTTACTAAAGTGATTTTTTAAAAATGAATGGAAAGAGAGAAAAAGAAATCCTATGCAGAATAAAACTCCACTGCTTATACATTTTTTTCAATTATACCGTCTAAAATGGAAGTTCCACTCTGACATTTTAAAAGAATTTGTTTTCTTTTAGCTATCAGTAAAGATTTAAAAAAAAAAATTTAAAAAAAAATCACTACATATAAAGCCAGAATAACCACTTTCCCTGTCCTCCCCATCCTCCCACGTTTTCCTTTACACATTTTTTTGTTTTTACTGCCTACATTCTTCACCTGAAGTCAAACCCTCTGTTTATGGCATCACAGTGGTTGCTGTGGAGGTGATTACAACGTACAAAGCCAAAAGTCATGAGTTCAATTTTGGAATGAGCAGCATTATCTCACAAAATGTGTCTAAAATAGTAGTAGATTTAAAAAAAAGGAAAAAAATTAAGAAAACCCCACAAAACAGATCATATACATTGAAAGCGAGTAAATTATTAAATTCCTTTTTCCCACCGACTTCCATTATCACAACTTTTTTCAGATATGTTACTCCACTGGTTGTAGAGACTAAGTGCTATACTATACATATGGAAACAAGCACACAACATGAACAGACAGTGCTCACAGATGGCAGCAGAGTTCCCAGCCACACTCCTCAGTGGCTCCTGCTGTGATTGCTATCTTCTTGTGTAGCAAAAACATACCAACAACAATATGTGGCAACACAGACATGCACTACAGAGCGCTGCTCTGACAATGAAAGTACTTCCTGTCGCCCTTCATACAGCACATTTATCTAAATCTAAATTTAAGACTCAGAATAAGTTATGGCCAGAGAACATAGATTCCTGAAAAAGCTATTAGTTCATTATAATTCCTTCTGCCACTAGGACTGGTTTCATACACACCTTCTCACACGTAGACACATTTAAAAATACAGCTGTTCAAGCATGAGTGCTAATTCTCAAGAAACACATTAAAGGTTACAAACAGGAGAAATCTGTCTTGCCATTTGCACCACAAAGTCAGCTACGCCAAGTTTTCACAACTTTGGTAGCAGATACAGTCCTTAATTTTTTCTTACATTAGGAAAATCATTAATGATTTAAACTAACAGAATTGGTTTCTAAACCACGTGTTGCCCTTAACCTTGACACGTGAATTACTGCTAGGAGTACATATTTCGTAACTATTTGTACTCTCAAGATCCCTGTGTGAAGAACACATTAGTGTAGATGACAATTTAGAGAAACCAGAAAGCCACATATACCCTTTGTATTTGTTGGGGGGTTTTGTCCTGAAATACAGCTTAGCAGGACAAGAAGTGCTTCCGGGTTAATTGAATGTCAAGGTCCAATGAAAACCACGAACAAAGATTTCTGATTCCCACCTGTACTGATAGAAATGCTTACCCATCTACTTGTTAAAAGCAAAACCTACAAAGAGCAGTGGGGAAAAAGTTAGAATCAGATATCAGATTTATTTAAAAACAAAAAAGAAAAAAACAAACCAAAACAAACAAAAAAACAGGAAAAAAAAGACCCAACAAACAAAACCACACACAAAACAACTGGGGACAATGCAAGCAAGAGAAAAATTTCAAACATGGGACTTTAATCACCACAGAACTCAATGAGAGATCACATTAAAATATTATTAAGCACAGAAAGTGATTCTCTAAACAATCTTTTAAGATGAGTGCCTTGAGAGTACCCGTGGCCCAATATATCCTATTACAATGACTGCAGAAGCGTTAACAAATTAATTATACCAAATAGCTGAACTTACTAGGATATGCAAGATAATGGCTGTTAACACCAAAAATTATAAAGCACTTCCTTGGAAAGAAAAACACTACTCTTCTATACCAGGAAAATATATTACCAGCAAGGCTGTACTCCCGCATGCGGGCTGCGTTGCATAACAATTTCTTACAGAGGAATATCCTTGGAAAACTGTGAATTTCACTGGGAGGTTTCTACACAAGAAGATACTGGGATGTAAAGATGAAATGGAGCTGCAGCTTCTTCAGCAGATTCCTCAAGCCAGCCACAGGGGACACTCAGAAAAACCCACCCACCCTACTGGCAGGGTGGCATGTAGAGCCCCAGAGCAGGCAGCCATGCTACTGCCCCAAAACTGGGATCCAGAAAGTGCTGGAAGCCCAGATCCAACAGGACCATCATGTGTCCAGACTTCTTACCAAAGAAGGCAGAGACAGGCCCCAGGAAATTTGTGAAAAGCTCCTGATGTTCACAAATGTGTTCAGTGAACATCAGGCCTGTAACCACAGGGCTGTAACTTGGTTATGGCTTCCTGCTCTTGGCTGCAGAGTTCAAGAAGTGCACTTAGAATTCAGTGAAATGCAGAACACTTGGTTCACGGACAATTTTAATCTCTTTTTTTTTTTTTTTTTCACATTTGATTTGGACTAGAGGAGTGGATGATTCACAGGAATACACCGAGCTTGTATTTACTTCTTCAGATTTTTGGGCTACTACCCAGCAGGTCCAGGGCCAAGAGGCACACAAGCTTTCTACTAATAAAACCTAGTGAAACGGCCTCTGCTACACATCATGGTGTAGGTATCCAGGCAGGCAACACCTCAGTAGATTCGGCACTAGTTCCCTCCCTTCAACACCGTTGAAGATGAGCGCACCAGAGATTGGTGGTTTTCCTTTAGAAGAGAATAAGAGATAAAACCATATATTGAGTCTGGACCTCTAATTCAAATCAGATGCATATGGGATACACATGCAGCGTATTTAAGGAAGAGACAAGGCTAAACAGAATGGTCTGGAGACTGAAGCCCTCAGCCTCATCAAAAGCAAGCAAACAAACAAACAAAAAAACCCACAAACTCCCCCCCACAAAAAAAAAAAAAAAAACCCAAACCCCTCAGAGAAACCCAAACTCAAAAACTAAGGACCAAGTAGCAAAGCATTGTCTTTCAGACTTTCCATAATGACCAGAGAATGTGCTATGACAACACTGGAACATTTCAATTACTCAAGTTGCCAAGGCGCTTCTTGTCACAAAATCTTAGCCGTACTTTTGATTTATGCAACAGATAGTCACAGGGCCAGATACGTGGCACACTTTTCTGTATTTCTCAAAAAGCTACTATGTTTCTGGGTGCACTTTGACAAGGGATTGCAAGCCTAGGAATAGTTGGTGCTCTTTTTGTTCAGAGAGCCATGCATATAAGCAAATGATTAGCTTTCCATGGTACCTTTTCTGGAATGTCCTAGAATGAGACAGTTTGCATTATGTTTTGCAAGTGATATCTCAGGCAATCAGGAATACTTCAGGAACCATTTTAGCACCGCTTACTCTAGGCCTGATTTCTAGTAAGATGTGGTCATTATCTAGAACTCCCACTTTTCCAAGGTTTTCAGGCTTGATTTTGAATTTCGACTTGTGAAAAAGTTACAAGTGCACAAAATCAGGCAGCTCTTTTGCTATCTCCTTCCTTTGGTGTTCTCAAGGCTGGAGTGAAGAAAATCCTGAGCAACTTGATCTGATCTCACAACTTACAGAGAACAGGAAACTAGACTAGAGACCTTCCTTAAGACCCTTCCAACCTGAATTATCCTATGCATTCCTCAGGTTTCCACTAGATATGCTGAATAGAATCAGAACTTAATGGATCTAAAAAATTTAGTTTGATTTAAAAAAAAAAAAAAAAGACTAATAACTATTGTCTTACCATACCAATAGATAATTTTGCAACTTTCCTCTTTTTCACTGAGAAAGTAGTAAAATGGAGTTCTAGTTTGCAGAATACAAAAGCCATTGGCTAAAAATGTCCATCTGTCATCAAGTTGTCACCATGATGCTACAGGAATAAGATCAGGAAAAAAAGCTGGCCATGATCCAGGATGCATCTTCAGATTTACCCTCCCTGCAATGGAACAACTGCTCAAAGCTATTAAGAACTCTGAAAAACTCTCAGGTGTCACTTAATCACGATCTCTGATATCATTTGTCTGCTTCCACCCCTGGAACAAGTGGCAAAACAGAATTCAAAAAGCCTAGAAAATAAGCTTACCAACTGATACGGTGCATAAAGCAAATGGCTACATCCCACAAGATCCAGTCATTACAAGATCAGAATCTCATTCCAGTCACTACAGCTTCTGCAAGGTGATCCTTTTCCCACCTTCACATTTGTAACATAGCCCTCTCCCCAAAAGTAAAGTAGTTGAGCTGCGTCTAGCTTCTCAGCCTGGACATTGAGAAAACAAAGACTACACAAACAACAAAAAAATCCCCAACAAAATATGCTCCTACTGTACTCAGACCATTACTACTTTTCAGTGAAAAAATAACAAGGTGTCCTCCTGTTGCACGATGAATAAAAACAGTGATAAGTTCTTTTTTGCTTTGTTAGAACGCACCTTGGTAGGCCAAAGGCTTGAAGCAATTTAGGCTGCACCCAGCTGTACCATTAACACAAACAACTGATCACCCCTCAGGGTACTTCAATGTTAACTGAAATCAATACCTGGACTGGAAGCAGCCTGCCACAGAGAATCTACAGAAGTCCAACGTCACCCAGACTGGAAAAAACTGTGTTTCCCTAAAGCATTTCTTAAGTTCTAAAGACCGTTTTCCTCCAGTATTTAAATGGATTGGCAGACCTGAATATCTCTTGGAATTTCAGATAGCTAGGCAGCCAAAAATTCACACCTCCAGCTTAAATAAAAAATTGAAGGTTGTGTTCCCATCCCCTCTAACTCAGGCTTGAACATTATAAGCCATATATCAATGATGTTGAGATGTCATTATCGGGATGTCTAATATTTAAAAATTATGCAGAAGCCCAGAGACATTCTGCCCAGCACGGAACACAGCAGCTCATCCGTTTTGTGATCCTGGCCGATGTGAATGCATTGCAAGGGTCCCTTGATCTTTGTGCATACAGCTTCTCATTACACAACCTCTTCTCACTTACCTCCGAAAGAATTTTAATCATACCCACTTCTTGTCTAGCAGCAACCATGGCCTCCCACATGAAACCACAGTGACTATCAGCCAAAAAGAAGACACCTGGTTATACTATGCAAATTTACTCAATCCAGCTTCTGGAGAAAGAGTATCTCTTCTCAACCTCCCATTCTTCCTCCTCACTACAAATGCCAGCAGTTTAGACAGCTCAGGAGTTTCAGAGCTTCGGAGTGGTAAGTACTGAACAAAATACTGGAATGGTTTCTATAGCAAAGCTCAATGCAGTCATTGACAATAACAAGTCTTTTTTTCTCACTTTTTTCCACAGGCTTTTGGGTTCGTTATCACAAACTAACAGTTCTACTTTAATCTGCCTTCAGGAGAAGATTCTACCCACTAATTCCTACTCCTCATTTCTACTTTTTGATACTTTCCACAGGAATGCGGCGTCAACAAGTCTTAATGAAAATTGGTCATAGAGAGCACACAAAAATATTCTCAGACATCACAGTGCACAAAACAAGATCTCAAAGCCATCTTAAAAGGAACACATATGTGTTACATTTTAGTTTTATTTATTAAACAGATACTTCAGTATTTGCCTTTCAAATGCAACAAAGTTGCTTTTTTCATGGAAAGAAAGAAAATTTCAATAACTTGACAGCAAGGTAAGCTAAGGCTAAATGAGTCAAAGCACAGCCGGTGTAGTGCCTTTTTAACTAAAGGACAAAACGCTCTACTTAAACAGCAACCAGAGTGCTAGCTGCAAGTGCCCTCAGCGTGGCAAGAGGTGTGAATTTGCATTTACTGGCACAGCCTCCCTGCCACGCGGCCCCTTCATTGCACCACGTCACCCGTCTGCTCTATTAACATTATTAACCCGATCAAAGAATGCCACTGTAGTTTTGTTTTACTTTTTATTTAGCACTTCAATATTTTCATTAGCGCTAATTTAAAATCCATCAACGAAAGAGAGCATATCAAAGCGAAGCTACAATAACAACGTTCCTGGTTTCACTGCTGTGTACATGTATGTGTGTTGCAACTCTGCTGTGATTTGGTACGACTGGAAATACCACGGCCTCTACCCGATTTCATGTACACAGAGACAGAATATGAAAACGCTACCCTAGTGTTTCATGAGAAAGAGAGGTTGAATCCTAAGAGGATAAAGATATTCCAGGTTTTGTGATGGCTTATCCTTCTGCTGCTCAGAACAGCGCTGGGTAAAGTCCAGCCCAAATACATATGGGAAAGCAGTCAGAGTTGCCACGGTTCCAATCAATTATTATGGCGACGTGATGAAACAAATTCAGTGCATAAACAGACATTCCAACTTTAGTTAATGGACAAGATGATTCATTGTTATAACATGGCAAGGCTAAATGGAAAGACAAAGGCAGAGACACTAAACTGCATACTAAGACTGGAAACTTCCAGATGTGAGTATAAGATGCCCCTGAGCCAGGGTTACTCAAAATATAAAATACTTCAGAATGTACTAAAATGAGATAGTTTCTATACTTCTGTCAGAGTAATCATTTCACCTAGCAAGAGTCAAATGATCAGGAAAATTATTTTTTTTTCCCTTTTAAAGCACATCTTGCATTTCCCAGCAAAGTGATTTGTGACCTCTGTCTGATTAAAACTCTCCAAATCTTCTTTAAAACAAAGGTCAGAAAAATAAATCCGGTTATGGAATGGAGGGGAAGTCTTTGGTTTCTTAACTATATTTCTGTGCCAAAATTGGGTTTAAATGAATATCATAAAACTGTATTTGCAGTTTGCTTCTAAGATCTAGATGGTAGCTTTGTCATTCTATTGTAAATTCAAATTTAGAATAATAGCTAGATTTGTAGCTCTGATTACTCAATTCAAATTGTGCAAGTTGTAATGCTAGGTTTTATCAGTATCATAAATAACCTCTTCTGTGATCTACGGGGAAAAAGGCACATACAGCCATGTAACAGGTGTCTACTGGTTTTATCACGCATATTTCTGGCCATGAAGAGTATGACCTTTTTTATAGTAACATTACTGTGAACTAATTTGGAAAAAACAAAAAACAAAACAAAACAACAACCAAAAAACCATAACCAAACAAACAAGCGAAAAAAAGATCCCAAAGCATCCACACAATGAAACTTAACTCCTAAATCACACAAGTTCTTTAACAAGCTGTACCTATTCTGTATATAGGCTGAAAAACATAAGTAAAGAGGTATCAGCTGGTGCTTACATCAAGGAAAAGGCTAAGCAAGTTAAAATATGTTTGGTAAACCAAACCTTCTTGCTCTCCGGGTCAAACCCTTCACCCATCCATTTGTTTTGAAAGCCATGCCTTCATAGCAAGGTCTGTACTACACATCGCAAACACTGACTAGTGAGACCCGAAAGGTGACTGAGACATCAAAGTTTTAGCAGATATAAGTAGGAATAACATCAACTTTCACAATTCCTGAACATATAGGCTAGAAAAAAGTTTTAAGATTTAAAGTCCACCGGCAGATTATTTCAGCTTATCACAGAAAGGAGGTTTACTTGCCTCAAAAAGGCAACTTATTATTATATTAGGCAGTTTTATATGTATTTTTTATATGTGTATATATATATAAAAATGCCTACACGAATTCCAGACATTTACTTTTACAAATACTACAATAAGTGAGGCGCAGAGAACTATGCCTCCAGCAAAACAGAAGATTTGGTTATGACTACCTCAATATGACCAAGAACATTATTTCCCAGGAGACAGAGAAGGTAAAAAGGAACAAGCTGACAGAAAGCACTGAAGCACATTCCTGAATATTTCAAGAAGAAATACATGAAGATGAGAACATCTGAAACTGGAAAGCTCAAGCACAAATTCATTTCCCTGCTACAACTGTAGAATTAGGCCAAGCCAAGCCAATAGCAACCAGAAATCATAAGCATACATGCATACATCTAAGCTTATACAAGAGGCAAACAACGGACAGGTTTGTAGGTTTTTTCCTCCCTCCATCAGTTCAACACAGTTAGAGGATCCACTTCTTCAGAGCAATAACCTGACGACTTCTATCCTTACTACACTACAACCTTTCTGTTACTCCCAGAAGGAATAAACACCAAACAGAAATGGAAACGAGAGTTTTTGTCTTGTTCTGTGACATCACTAGACAGGTGAAGACTAAAATTAGTCCGTGAGTCTAGGTGAAAAAGAGTTCTGGGCTGCTACAGCTCACTTTTATTTATCCAGCCTACCTGGGCACAATCCAACATACTGGCACAACACCATCTGATTTCATTGTGCTGGCTGCAACACAGAGGACTTCCACTCCCCAGTCTAAATTTGACACAATGTGTGAGCAGCTAAAAAAAAAAAATCAAATAAGAAGTAATAATTTTCTGTCTAAAATATCGCCAATGTGCACGCATAAACTCCTACACACACATCCAGCACTATTCACTTGTGCCCTTTCCCCTGGTATTTGTTTTAATACTAAGGATGCACAACTACTTTTTCACTACACAACTTTCACATGGCTTTAAAAAGGGATATAAAATATTGCTTTCTCTCCAGAAGTTATTTTTGGTGGTGTCAAGTAACTTTAAACATCTTTCTGTTTCTCAGCTTCTAGTCACAAATTTTCCATATCTGCTCCTCAAGGGAGGAGATTTTTTTTTTTATACGAGCATTTCAAAGTTTTCTTTAGTAGTACAGTAAAATACTACTCGACTTACACTGTGGTTCCCATTAAGCTACTCCTTAACATCTTCTGCTTAGAGTATCTGTAATAGAATTCTGGCTGTAGCCGTTCATCTAGGTTTTCAAGCTCCTCGGAGATTTTACAGGTAAGGTGCCAATGCTAACCCAACATTAAATCATTTAAAAAGAGGCTTTTTACAAGACTGTTAATATTCATCATCTTAACAGGATCTTGAACTTTTTGCTGGAGCCTTGACAAAGGCTTCGTTTACCGTCTAGACCGCAACAGTTGGAAATGCTACTCCTACTTTACATCGCTTGACATGGTATGAAACTACAAAAAGTATAAAACAAGAACTTCTACACATGACATCATAGGGAAAACTTCATATTTGTGTTTTAAAATATTTGAAAAAATAGAGAAAAGTCTCTATAATTACTCACATAAAAGGTAAGAAGAACGTAAAGCTGGCAAGTACTTGTAACTTGACCCAGTTAAATAGCAAGTTTGCTCAGGTGTGCACAACTCAATATACACCCTGCCTGTTTAGACCCTTAAGGGATGCCCAAATAAATGTAGCTTAATCCAAACATATACAGAAGTATTGTGCTTGGTCTTCAGCTAAGGTCAACCATAACAGCGCCACTGAGATCCATAGAGCTATGCCACTTTTTTTTTACTGACACGGGCTGGTGGCCTATTGAAATAATTTTGCAGCAAAAAGAGAATAGGAAAAAACAACATTACCTCCCAAAATTGAAAATATTTCATACTTTTGATACCTGCTAGTTCTCTTGCAAACAGTTCTCACTTCGCTTTGATAATTGCATGCACGCGTGTATGAATGAGTCAAACCTGTAAGTCTGTTTGCCAGTTAAAAATTGCTGACAGCTCACATACCACAATTTTACTTTTAGTTATATCTTACTTATAACCCCTCTAGTGCCTTAGCTAGAACATTTTAAGTACATTTTCCATTCCTGCATGAAGTGGTCCATACTGTCTAGAAAAGCCAACATTTACTTCAGAGTCCATTCTTGGAAAACAGTGTTTCTATCACTTTGAAAATTTAAGCAGCATACCAAAGTAATACTACGCTTTTTTTTTTCTCTCCAAAAATCTCCCTGTAGCATACAATCAGTATTAGGGACATACAAATTAGGTCTAATTTTGTTTTTACCTTTTGTTTGGAGCTGTTAATGGACAGTAAATGACCTGGTAAATAAGTCCAGTGCACCTTGCAAAGACAGTACAGGAGAAAGAGTGATTATCTTTAAAGCATGGTTGAAAATTAATTGGGATGCAAACTATACGTGCTGCAGTTTAATTTAGTGTTCCATGTTATTACAGTAATGACTTAAATGAGAATTTAGTGTCACATGATACTTCACAAAACATTTATAAGAAGCAACTATGACAGACTGAAGCACACCACACCTTTTCGTTAAACTGAATCAAACAAAGTTACAGAATATCTCACCTAAATTAACTATTTTACGGTACAGCTACTTCGATGATATTTTAATCACGGCAGCAAACTGCAGTACTATAACCTTTGCCATAACCGCATAGCTGTATCTGTCAACGGTTTTCAGTTTGGCCCAACACCTGACACGACACAGCCTGGGGGTGCAATTCTGATCCTTCTCAGATCAGTGGCAAAATTCCCACTGACTTCACTGCATCCAGGATTTTGGTCTATGTGCCTAGCTACTGGACAGCACCCACGAATAGCAGGTATATAACTGAAAGAGATCCCACCAACTCTCTTTTTTCATGCGAGTCATTTCTCACTACCAGCACTACACGCAGAATTAACAGGATAAATATTTACAACTATTTTAAACAGACACTTCTATTCTCTAACAGTAACACTCCCTTTCTTGCACAGTCATTCATTTTAGAGGGGTTTTGAAACCCACTGACAAAACCTTTGCTCAGACTTAGTTTATTTCCTCTTTGCCTTATGAAAGAGGCACAAGCAAGCAAAAGAGAAGAGGAGGTGTGGCTGCAAAATCACTCTAGCTCAGAAATATCCAGGTGACAGTCGGTGGGAGAAGTAACTTCTAGTTTTCTTTCATTTCAGACCTGCACTTAGAAGTATTACTTTCATAGCGAGCACCTTTTTCAGAATGCTATCGCCTAAGACGCCAGGGTCTCAACATCTTTGTCATCGAGATTACTGCACGCGTTACAGCGCTCTATGTACTTGTGAAGAGTACAAACGCTCCTTCAGCCAAATTATTTTCTCTGGAGAAGGCACAAAGTTACTTCGGGGACTAACATCTCCGACAACCAACAAGCATGAATTACAGCGGAGTTCACAACTTAGAACTGTTACTTTAGCCCTGAAGGGGTTAGGTCAGAGACTCCTGCAAACCCACTTAGCCAAATAGCGGGTTTAAAGCCCACGGGAATCCACAGCCAGAACAAATTCTAAGGAGATTTCCAGACACTGCGACCGTACCTCCACAAGCAGTTGGGTTTGTTCATCAAAGCAGACAACGGTGACAGCCAAGGGTGCGGGAGGGAAACCGTACATGACAGGTTTGGCTCCGGGTAACCGCATTCACCGTTCAGCACGCAACGGGTCACAAATCTGAACACTTGTTTTCAATAGTTCGTGCAACACCATTCCCTTCCGTGTTTTCGAAGTCAGGATCTGGCTTTGGCAGGCTGTTTGCCTGCCGCTCAGAAAAGAGCATCTATCTCCCCGACCAAGTAAAGGGGGAGGAAGAGGAAAGCACACAGGGCACGTATTTTTAACAGCGCTTCTCGAGCATTAAGACCAGGCAGACACAAGCCAAAAAAGATTTCGAGGACTCTTCCCAGGTTCACCGGCGTTTGCCAGGCTGCAAACGCTTTCCCCCAGAATCAAAGGAGCCGGCGATGAAAGCAGGATGCCAACACACGCGCGAACGCCGTTCCTCTCCCCCCGCCTCGGTACGCGGTAAATAAAAGGCGTGAGGGGCAGCTCGGCGGAGTTTGGGGGCGGAAGGGGGGCGGAAAAGATCCCCCTGCCCCAAAGGAGCCGAGCGGGTCAAACAAGTCAGAGACGAGTTGGCCGGCGGGGGTGCCCCGCAC
>VXAK01010959.1:61181-128637 GCA_013399435.1 Arenaria interpres
ATTAGTTTTTGGCATCCTTCCTTCCAAAAAAAAAAAAAAAAAAGAAAAGGAAAATAAAACCTTCCTGTGCCACTGTATTCCATCTTTGTTTCCTTGACTTCAAGAAGTTAGTGGAGAAAGATAATTAGGATTCGTCGTTATCATAATTTTAAAACTTATTTTTTGGAAACTGACTCGGAACCAAGTCACTTTTTTTTTAATTGTTTTTGGAAGACTCCCTTTGGCTTTGAAACTCAAACAGCCAAGGTGTAAAGGAGCCATTGCCTACAACGCAACAGCGCTGTTTCATCCTCTAGTTAAAAATGATCCACCTTTTTTCCAATGCTGATCTCCCCCAACGGCTTCTGCTAATCCGTTATCCATCCTAAGCCCTGAATTCCCCCCAGCCCTCCTGCCTCACCTGTGAATTCTGGCTCGCAGAAGTGAGTCAGTGGTTGTCTGCTGAGGCTGCTGGCATTTGAACACGCTGCATCAGGGGTGGTTTTCATTAGCACCGAGAATGATTCATGTGAACCAGGATCACTGACCTTGGCCTGACATGTACAGATGCACCCTGTGGTGATGAATGTAATAGAATAAACAGTTAGATATGACTGCTTATTCCCTCTTGTAATGTTGTTCTTGCCCAACTCTATTGCACTATAATACAAATAATGACTCATTTGCTTACCACCAAAATATCACATTTAGAAACCTGCTATTCATCTGCACTTGAAGGATCTTGAATAAATACACTCCCAAAATGACTGATTTAAATCATGTCTATTTCTATCGCTTGATCCTGTTTCTGTTGTTATTGATAAGGACTACACAAGTGGGTGTGTGGTGCATCATGTCACTGCTGTTCTACATTAGGATGTCTTTTATAGTGAATAGTCTTTTGTTAAAGGTACTTTTATAATAGTATTTACAGAATGAAAGAGGAAGAAAAACAAAAGAAAACACATCTGGAGGTGTATCTCCTTTTGCAAGGAATATGAAACTCCTACAGCAATTAGTTGGAATGCAAATTAAGAACAGGGTGTAAAAAAGTTTTGTAGAGAGCAGTATTTTTAAATAATATAAAAATATATGGCATATAAACCAAGGAATTAGCGAGAAGGAAAAGTCTGCAATAGTTGTATGAAAAATTAATATTCCAGAACAGGTTTAATAAAGAAGAAAAAGGCAAAAAAGACTTGTACCATACTTACATATTTAAATTTGTCCTTGTGCAAAGGGGTATTTTTGCAGAAAATTCCACAGCTGAGAAAATATATTCGCAACCCCTTCTTGAAAGATTGATTTTTCCATGATCAACATTTAATAACTTTCCTTTTTCTTTTTTTTTTTTTTTTGAAGGAGTGAAAGACACAAGAGTCTTCTTAAATATTATCATACAGTGCAGTGTATGCGATTTAAGGGACCATCACATTTATTCATCATATGCTCACAAAAGGTGTAGTGGATAATACGAGCAGCCTCTGTTGAAAAGAAAAGGTACAGATATCACAAAATTATAATATTGAAATGCTATATGGTGCCACTATGTATCATACTGTCATTCTCTTAATGTAGCAGCATAAGTTGCAAGTTAATTTTTGTTTATGTTTCCCATTCATTTAATGTTGAATATGTAGGGTTGTCATGAATTAACTTGAGACCATTTTTCCACTGGTGAAGGATTATTTGGATGTCATATCTCTCTGTTTAACACGTTCTTCACATAGACACATTAAATAGACTGGTGATTTGAATATATGTTCTAAATTTTGCTTATACTAAAGGTAGGACCCATTTGGACCTTCACAAATAGGAGCACTGCCATACTTGCTTTTTTTGCTTAGGCATCTGTTGTTTTACCTAAGAATAATATGGAAGAATTTCCAGTAGTACCAATTTCAGTGCTGAAATTATTATGCTTGCTTCCTCTGGAAAGGGGAATATACAGCACCTTCTGCTTTGTCAGTCCACCTGCGGACATGACCTCAAATTTGCAAGGCTTCAGCTCAGCCCATGGTAGCAAACCAACTCTAATCTAGAAGCCCCAAGGTAGTTCTGCCCCTTCTCACCTTCCAATCCAAAGCTTGCTGGCAACATCCTTGTAATTTACCATGGACAAGAATTTTCTCTTAGTGTCTTTTGGTTCTGAAGATATCTGCCTTCTCCTAACCTGACCAAAGAGAGGAAAGCTAGATAGAGATGAAAAGTAGTTCACAAAATGACACTGATTCCTTGCAGAGCACCTCTTCACATTCCACATGGGAATCTCTGTCTCTCCAGAAGATGCCACCAGGTTACAATGCATTATGTAAATATGCAGGTGATTTTGTACAAAGCAGACAAAAGCCACAAGCACCCTCTTTTTTTCTGGGTTAACTCACCTGCCGGCAGCTGCAAAGGTGCAGGTGCAAAGCTGTGATAAAGCAGCTAAACTGGCACCTGTACCCCATCTTGCTCTTTCACAGCAAACTCAGCTATATTCATGCCTTGCTTTGGGTTGGCCTGTGTACACTGCTCTTGTGCTTCCTAGTGCTGGAGGAATTAGAGAAACAACAAGGTGGCTTTGGTACCAACTACAAGACAAGGCACAAGGCAGGAGTTAGGCTATGGTGGCTCTTCCCTTGGCAGTAGTAGCACCCATCCCCACCACAACTTTATAATCCTCAGTATAATCTGAGTCTTCTTTCTTTCATGTGCTAAGAGCAGCTGAGCACATGCTGGCACCAAGTTCAGCAAAGATACAGCACCTGCACGGTGGGCAAAGGGGATCCCCACCAGCTTAAAACCATGAGAGCACTGCTGGCCAAGGCTGTTTGAGGAAAACTTCAAGGCCAACCTTAAACAAGCCACATTCTTTGCTTGCTGTGCTCAGAAGTAGGTTCAGAGGACTAGATATTCCTCATAAAAAGGAATGTGCAATGGAGTCAGATCTTAGTACTGAGAGTCTGACAAAAAAGACAACCGCTACAATTTTATGTTGAATAAAGCAGATATAGTGACTTACCTTTGTATCTATAAAGCTTAATTTTCAGGTTACATATTCCCAAAATTCAATGTATACTTGACTTCCCAGAATCTTTCTTTTAAGTTTAATATTGTTTCTCCTATTCCTGGAAACTAGAGAAATAGAGTAGGTATCTGTGAAACAACATCACACTGGAAAGCAACGTTTCTATTCTCTATGCCCTTGCCTTTTTTTCTTTCCATGCACCTCTGTTCCTTCCATTATTATGCCTAACAACAGAAAACCTGTTTTCCAGCAAGTGGAAGTGAAGGGATGCATTTCCAATGGCTACGACACAAGATGCAATTCATAAACTGCGCCCTTTTCATGCCATGCAGCGTTTGATCCAGTTGACTGTAAAAAGCACTTGAGGGTCTGCCCAAAGAGTCAGGGGTGCTGGGTGGATGCACAGTTGGGCAGAACTCACTTTTCACACGAAGTGGAGTTAAGTACGGAAATGCAGAAAGCTCTCAGGATATAGCTTTGACCTTAGAGCATTCCAGTTACTATTCTGGAAGGTCAAATTTTAAATGATCCTATTACATGTTGGATGTCCTGCCAAAAGTCCATTTTACTCAAACTTTTACTCAAATCTGATCAGAGGGAGCTACTTAAATCACAATCCTTTCTCTGAGATATTGTTATGGGACAGAGTTTTCTGCACATTTTTGTCCTTTCATCCAATATACTGAGCAACTACAAGATTTGTAATCTCAGGTTCATTTATCCTAGCACTGAAGTTGAAGATACTTCAATATTTCCCTGTTACTTAGAGCAGGCTGAGGAAACTGCATGCACAAGTACATCAGTGACCCAGTGACCAAACCTGACCCAGTGACCAAACATTTCTTTCCAGGCATCAGCATTTAGTAGCTCACAAATAAACAGGTTTCTGAATTAAATAAGAATTGTAAAAAGAAGTATTAAAAAAAAAACAAAAACAAAAAAACCCCACCCTGAATATTTACTGTTCTTTCAGGTCAAGCAAGTTTTGGTGACTGAAATTCAAAACTCATGTAAAGGAAATCTCTGCTTTCAAAGCTATGGATTTATTGCAGGGGTGCCTCTTGGCCCCTTATATTAGTTAATGAAATGGAGATGCTGCTCAAGAGCTGGATCAAAAAACAGATAATCTTTAAGATGGGAAAGAGAGAGGATCCCAAGAGGGCACACTGGTCTCAGGTATTTACTAAAGCTTCTGCTCTGGATACTCTGAGGAATGGGATTTTAGATAAATATAGAGTAAAAACATGCCCAGGGATCTTTGAGAGAAGAATTAGGAGGTCAGTCATAAAAGGCTAAATTCAGCTTATAATTACCCCAGTCAGAATTTAAGAAAGAAATAGCTGTGGCAAGAAAGTTTAAAGAGATCTTCCTTCCTACTTCTTTCCAAAATGAAATAAATTTTCCCTTAATTTTCTTAATTCCTTAGCAACCAAATTTAGCAGTTTGAGAGAAAATTCCCATTTCTTCCTTTTTGACACACATTTTGTATAATCTGCAACTTTATTTCTTTCTTTCAACTACTTTATTTCTTATGCTGATTATCAGTCTTTCTCAGTGTTCAACTTGGTCCCTGATACAAATATATTTTCCCGTCACTGTGTCAGAAGCATATTTACTGTGCTTTACTCAAAAAAAAAAATATTAATAATATAAATTCAAGTCAGTTTAACATAATAAAACTGATGATAGAATCTGGGCTAAGAATTTAGTCCTTACAGATATGAGCAGAAACGTACAGAGAGAGCAGAATTTCATATCCTAACCAAACCAAAGCCATTGCCCTGCAGTGGGAGCTCACTCTGCAAAAAAAAAAAAAGAAAAAGAAAAAAAAAAAAAAAAAAAAGAAAAGGGCTAGCTCTTTTTCACCTGTCACCTGCTTAAACGTTCAGTGAGTCAGACACAGCCATCGTTTCTATTTGCAGCTCTGTAGGAAACTGCAGAAAACCTATATCCAGGGGCTGCAGAAGGAGCGTACCGAACGAACCATTACCTCTGCTGGCTCTGCACCTCCCCGCCAACAGCCGCAGCACCTGGAGCGTCCCTCCAGCGTACAGTAGGTCGCAGGAGCTTGCAGAAAACCTCCCACTGATTTTATGGTACTAGCCTCTGCAAATGGTTTGCTTGGTCTTTGTTTCTCTGACCATAACTCAGGGTTTCACATTCTATTCCACCGGAGTTATGCTTGAATACAGCATCTGGGATTGGGCCCTAACTGCAGTGGCTAAAAGCCCATCAAACACTGTGCCACATCCTTACCGAGTAGCATGTTAATGTAACTAAGCTCACGCAGTTACGGAGGTCTAATCACCCATTAAATCCACTACAACTACATTACATGACTTTTCCCTGGCTTATAGTCAAAAACTGTTGCTTTTGGTGTCTTTGGTAAAGAGAATGTGCTAGCGTAAAGCCACACGGAGTAAGACAGATTTGCAACTTTTAAACATGTGTCTCAAAATTACATAATTTGGTCTGTGTTTCCCCCTACATCAGTAACCATGTAATTACTGAAAGAACTGCTACACTGATATTTAATATAAGTATTAAAAGGTATTTAAGAACCACTCCACTATAACTTGAAGAAAACATTCTGTGTGCCTCTATGCAACATCAATGAAGAATAAGGAACCAAAGTAAGGAAATTCCTTTGGAATTAGGTTTACAGGAGATCCTTGGTCACTAGCATTAATTCTTTTTCCTTTGGCTGGTTCCCCACTAGTCACTATATAACAATGTTTCTTTACATTTCCAGTTGCCTTCATCCTTCCTCAAGTTTCTTTGGTGCTTTCACTCACCCCTAATGGAACCATTTCTGTTCAAGGTTTATTCTCTGTTCTTTTTAATTTTGGTGCCATGCAGTGTTCATGGATCATTCAGAGTCAAGGGGACAGCCCTGTCATGTTCAGTAGCTGAATTCCAGGACATTGACACTGATGACCTGACCGTCTAATAGAACATGCTGACAGGTTCCTAGGTTATGGCAATATTACTGCGTGACACCTCTGTGTCACTGCTTCCTCCTTCTTTGATGTGCTATGAAGAGAATGATCACAATACAATGGCACACACTACTTAACCTCTTTGAAACCTATTTGTCCTGGATAATAGAATTTTTGCAATTTTGCTCTTTTGGCCTGCGGAGGAAAGGGTTCAGTGGTGGAAGGGTGACTTCTAGACCATCAGTAGGAGGCTAACCAATGTGTCCCTTTTCCCTGCAAAAACTTTTCTTTTCATACACATACTAGCAGAATACTCTCATCCTGCAACGAAAAGCAGATGTTGGTAACGTTCACAACTGTGATGCATGTCAAGTCACATGCTGTCTTGCTGATCGGCACATCTCACAGCTGGCAGAGACCAGAACTGTGTGAAATGCAGCACTTCTTCATCGCTGCACGGGCAACCGCAGGGGCTCTACCAACCAGGCTCAGTTCTGATGGATGCATTTTGGCCTCACTGATGTGATCTTTCAGTATTGGTCAAAATAAACATCTCCACAGTGCTACAGTACTAGGTGAATAGAGAAAGAGAAAACAACATTTGTGTCCTATGTAGGAAATGGGGACAGGAGACAAGAAGCAGCTTCTGTTTTACCCAGTGCAGAGCTGAGCTGTATAACATGTTGCTCCCAGACGCCAGTGCCGTGTTGCTGACCACAGGAAAGCAGCACTCCTCTCCAGGGTTACTTCAGCTTGTCACAACCAGCCTCTGTCTTTCCTATAAACTAGAGATAAAAATACAATTTAATGTTTGACACCTCTTGAATTCCCAACACATTTTTTCACATTGAGCTTTAATAGCCGCAGCAGGAAGGGATATGGAAAAACACATGACATGTATCAGATACACACCATGTTAAAAACTGGCAAACCACAAATAGAGTTGTTAATAATGATGAGTGGTTTTCTATTTTTTTTCTGTCTAGCTATGGTAAAACTAAAAGACACTGCACACATATAACTGCTCCAAATCTGCCTTTCCTATTTTTATTTCCATCTCATGTTCTTCAGCATGAATACATTGGATCTTTCTGGATTTCATAACCCTATAACTCTCAGAGGCATTCTCTATGTAGATACAGAGTTTTATACATCACGTGTAACTTATTTGTTTCTTAAATACCTAGTAGTTCATTTCCGTTTCAGTCATTTATTGGACCACGCCAATAAAACAAGCAATGATTCCTAACAGTAATCACAGAGCTAAAAATTATAAGACAGATGTTCTTAACATGGTATTTTCATCCCATGGGACGCCTGTAGGGTGAGTTTGGTTTAATGGCAGAAAAGATAATTCTAGGTCACTCCAGTCTTGTCTTCAAAACATATCACAGGAATAAAAATGTAGGTTTGCCAAAACCAAAAATGTAAAGTGCATACACTAGGCTATATTTTTGAATAGTATAATTTTTTTTTTTTTTTCAGAACTCTAGCTCAATACAAATTTGAGCAAAACCGCATAAAAATAAAGAAGTAAATATTGATAATTCATGTCTACATACCTGGAGTCCCTCTTCGCTTCTAGAAGCACTCTGTACAGCACTGCTGTAAGAGACCAGAGACAAAAAGCCTGAATATTAAAAGCCACAGCAGTTCAACAGAGCAATGCAACAGCCTTTTAGACTTAGGTGCATCTGGCACTACAGGCAGTCCGTTCCACCCATACTTCACCAGATATATTAAGTATTCATTCACACAGAAGGAAATATTTTCTAAAACGTATGATATTTTTCTCCACAATTACTTAAATTGCAATAGAAGAAAGAAGATGTGTGAGCCTCTGCACCTGATAAAATCAGTTGATTTCAAAGATCTTCGGACTTCACCCAGAATTTTCAAAAATATTTTGGGTAATATAATACTGAGTTTAGGTCAACATTAGATGAAAGTCTCCAAATACTGGTCTCATTCTGTAAAATTTTCATCTTAAAGGATGATACTGATTTTAGTAATTCTTCCTGTGTGAACTGCAGGATTGAGCATATGCAGACATTGAATAATGCATAGCTAGAAGTGCTATTTATTCTGATAAGATGGAAGTTCACCAAATTGATCTACAAACACTGGAATTAAATTTAATGATGTTTCAGAGAATAGAACTTTCCTACCATGAATACTATAATTATATTTTCTAAATCACATGTGGTTGCAATTCTACGTACAAGAACTGTGAAGAGTCTAGTAAGAATATGATAAACCCAAGGCACATGAAACATTAGGTAGTGTTCCCATACTTTGGAGCAGGTTAATATTTTCTGTGTCCAAATATCAAAGGAAGAGAAACTCAGTTCGGTAAAAGTTCAGCTTACCTTATTTAATTTCTACTCCTGTGTCTGTCAATGGGAAAGTTACCTCAGTAAAGACAAAAGATGAAATCTAATACATAGGACATATCTAATACATAGCATAATCACCTAAAATTATGAAATATAATGCCTAAATTATAAATATTTCACTCCCAAAAGAGAATCAGTAATGTTGTGCTGTGTGTCTACAGGAAGACATTCCAAGGAAAGGAAATGTCCATTCAAAGGAAACTGTAGATAATTACAAAACTGGCAATTCGCAAAGCTATTTAGACAGTGCTAAAAGAAAATACAGAAATACCCCAGGGAGAAGAAGTAAAAATTCCTACAGGTTTTCCTAATGAAGTGATGCTATCTCTCATTTTTTCTATAACATAAATATTTTTCTATAACATTTTTTCTATATCTTACAATAATTATGACCCACAATCAGCTGCAACACTGAAAACATTCTCCTTCCTTGGAAGAGCCTATAGGGCCAATGGCTAATGTCCATTCCTAAAAGAGAGAGAGAGATAATTCTGACAGAGCAGAAGAGATTTGAACGAGAATTTGTTACTTTCTAAATAAGTACTCCAACCACTAGGCTATCAAATGAAAGGGAGATTTCCTATTTTTCAGCCATATTTTAAGTTGAAATTGTATTTAAAACACTGGCCCAAGGTACATTTGTGGGGCTGACACCTCTTTGTTGCTCGCTAGGCATGCTCCTAAAAGTCCCTGCTAAATTACTTTTCTCAGGGGGTTTTAAGCAGAGATACTGACTGGATCTGGATTCTGACTGATCTTAGGTATGAGCCAGGTGCCAAGCTGGGGGTGCCTGCCCTCTTAAGTCCCTAATTTTGCCTGGCTTTCAGTGAAAACTCAGAAAGAACTTCAGGATTTTCAGCTCAGCGCTGTAAGTACTTATTCTTGCAAGCAAGGGATTTGCAGGAACAGTCCCTTAACTTTTCATGTTCCAAGTTTCACATGCCAGAAAAATTTAATAGACTATTCTGTGGTTTTGAAATCATGCTGAATACAGCCTTAGTGCCAGCAGTTTTTAAATAATTTCCTTCACTATTAGACATAACAGTGCAATGGAAGCTTGAACTAAACCTTGCTTCCTTGATTAAATATTATCCACCTGCCATTTTGACCTACAACCTATAAAGAAAGCTCTAGAGAATATGCTTAAGCACGCATACAGTCGCATTAACTTCACTGAGCATAATGAGAAATCTGAATGAGAGTTTGTGTTGCTTTAAGTTATTATTTTAACATTGTTCAGAAGGACCGAACAATTAAATGTTTATTTGGAGAGATACACTGGAGACATCGTGCTCAATCACATGCTTTTTCAGCAGAGGAGAATTCTGTTTGCTTAATGGAAAATTCTGGATTTTCACAGATATTGGAATTTCTCAAATGACATGGATTTATAGGAAACTGTGGAGGGTCTGAAAAGTTGAAATTAAAAGATCTCTATGTGTTGACACATAAACAACTTCACACTTAAGTTTTTACTATTAACATAGCATTTGAACAGCTGAGAGGATGGATGAATATGCTTGTAGTGCTAAAATTTTCGTAGGTTCAGTAACTGATACTCGCTAACTATTATTTAAAATGCGGTTTCTTTTTTTCACACTAGGGAGAAAAAAAAAATCAGTTATACATTTGCAAAGGCATATGGCATCACATAATCAATCCTCTAACCCGACCCCAGAAAACATGCATAGCAAAAGTCCTTCATCTAATTACTCAGAAATATCACATATACCTGCCAAAGGTAATGAGATGTACACCTGTGAGATGACAGAAAAGATTACAGTTTTAGGTATTGACGCATAGCATCTTACCTGCTTGTAAGTTGTGAAATTATTGTACAGAATTTCATTCAGAAGTCCTACATTCGACCACATTCTAGTGATGCAGCTCTCAAAAAACTAGGATTAAATGCATTTTCTTAAATCATTTGGTCTTTCCTTCATTGAAATGATCATTCAAGAGCAAATTGAAAACTCATACCATTATTCTTAGTCATTAAGAAAAAACAAAAGATCCGGTTGCTGTCAGTTTTTAGAAGATTTGGTTCCTGGTCTAAGGAAGTAAATTTTTGTTTTCCCCAAAAATCAAGCTAATCATTTACACTGTACATATTATATTTAATTACTAAATAGTCTTTTCCATGTTATGCAACCAGCTGTAGATAAAACTCAGTTTCCTATTACATACTCTAGAATTGTCTCCAATTAAAACATTTTTTGTGGCCAAGTGGTAAACCTAGGTGTATATGTTGCAACTAGACATAAAATGAA
Organism: Arenaria interpres; assembly: GCA_013399435.1. Classification (NCBI taxonomy): domain Eukaryota; kingdom Metazoa; phylum Chordata; class Aves; order Charadriiformes; family Scolopacidae; genus Arenaria; species Arenaria interpres. The sequence goes on from VXAK01010959.1 coordinate 71,779, forward strand.
TCGTTAGTTCAACTCAAAGCCAGATTTCTTTGAACTATTGATACTGACAAAGTAGCTATTTAGTGGTAGGAAAAATGCATCTTAGAAATCATTTTAAACAAAATGGTTGTCATATTTAAATAGGATTCTTCTCCCCTCACCGCCTCACTTGAGCTCGGGAATCTTAGGCTGTTCCTGCCAATTTTGCCTCAGTGACTCATTCTAACTAAGCTTTTTGGATTTGGGTGCTGGTGATGTTTATATGTTCTATGGTACTGTGCCATTTTGAGAGCGCAGATTGTATTTTTATTAATAAAATAGGATGTATGGAGTCATTCAGTCATATAGAATTACTCAGTGCCCCTCTGGTCTTATCCAAAAACCTAAAAGAAATGTTAAAAAAGGGGGGGTTGGATCAAGAAATCAATTAAATTGGGTTAATTGACATGATTCTGGACTGAAAGTGTTCACTTGGCTCCGAGTTCCTCATTTAATGAAGTATTTGTTTGCACAGTCCATCTGTGTGTAAGTGCTTAAGAAAAAAAAAATATAGACAGAAAGTATAAACAAAGCTTTTAATAGATCCATTAACAAATAGATAAGTTGACATTTATCTTTGATATGTCAACTCCAGATGAATCTCATTACTACATTAACACATTTCCCCATAAATTTCCCTTGGGCACATAAGGCTTTTTTACTGCACTTGTCTTAGACCCAACCTGTCATTAACTGCACACTTTTCAGCCGGGGAAATTGCAATTCCTACAGTTTCCCCTAAGAAAAAGAAAGTTTTCCCTCATCCTCTCATGTCCATTGATAGGATGCCTTAATGTTGTTGCAAAAGCTGTTATCTTTGGAGATCACTATGGAAGGAACAAACTCCCATCTGAGCCGAATAAATGAATGTTTCCTCTTTCCTATTGTATGGTACAAATATATTCTGCTGCCACATTCTGCCATGTCCGTGCACAGTCAAGACCTACATAAAGTAATGTCCTTGCAATACATACATTTATATGGAATATGCAAAAGACACCCAGGAGTTCACATTTTCTGTATTGTCACAGTGCCTCACAACTGCAGACTTTTACTAGTACTTTCAATTCCCAAAGTCTTTCTCTACTTAGCTACTGCAGGAATCCCAAATACATGCGTTATCAGACAGCAGGGGAAGGAACCTAGTTAAAATTAATAATTTAGAAATCCCTCTCTGCTGTTCCTCATTTTCAGAAATCATGTACTCTTGTATTCATTCATTGCAAAGTAGAACTGAGGCTACTTTCACACTTTGCTTCTCACATAACTTTTTGGTTGCAAAGCTGACATACAACTTGGTTAGTCAAAACATAAATTTTAATATTAGCCATTCTTCCTGGAGCTTATGCCCCAGAGCTAGGGATTTTGCCATCCTCTTGGTTAATGATGTTTGTCAAGCAACTCTTTAAAATTCCTGCACAGTGATGTTATCCACCACAACACCTCTATCTTTTTCCTTATGCTAGCCTTTTTCTTACCTTGTACAGTTTTCCACAGTGCATACAATGTAATGCAGTGTTCTGTGACCCAAACTGGAGCTCTGCATGCCTTTTGCTTAGTAATTGGGATTCCCTTTTGCATGAGAGTTCCCTTTCCACAGTCTAAGCATAGCCTGGGTCACTTCCCTTACTTCACAAATACCAGCCATTTTTGCATTTTCTTAATACTGAGTCATGTAGGAGTGTGTTTTGTCCAANTGTCAGTTAAAGGGAACTCTCATGCAAAAGGGAATCCCAATTACTAAGCAAAAGGCATGTAGGAGTGTGTTTTGTCCAAGAACTTTTCCTTATCAGGCATTCAAGAAACCCTCACCTGTAAGTTGTGAGATTTCCATCCAAACTCCTCAGTGGGTACCACATCAAGAACATTTGTGCAGCTGAGCAGCAAGTACGGACACATCCATCCAAACAGCAACTCACTCGGCTCTTTTGGAATATCCCTGAAATGGGTAAACAATCTTGTCTTAAATACTATACGTTAATCCTTCTGTTGACAAGACAGTTCCAGTGAGCCTTGACTCAACTGACTTCACTCTTTGACATTCTCTTCCAGCCAAAGCATGTTTTTCAGCAAAGAGAAACTTCCTCTATGATAGACTGGTTGAGACAGAGACTCTTTTTATGTGTATATATATATTTCGTCTTTTTATGACATATAGAGAAATCTCTCTGATTTAAAGCATTTATAGGTTTATGTAAGGCCTATATGTCATGATTGTGGTCATGACATATATGAATCACAGGCATGTCACGAGTGCACAGTGAAGTTAGTACAGGTGTTCCGCAAAGATAATTTTGCTGTAGAATATGGAACAAATATGTTGGAGATGTCTTCGCTCAACAGAAAACAAGATTTTCCATGGTTTTGGTAGCTTCCTACTTTTTGCATGTATTCTGTGTAGGTAGATGAGCTACAGCTGGGCTGAGCTGGCTTCACATCCAGTAGCCAGCAGCAGTGAGGAATGTGAGCCTCAGCCTAGCAGTACAGGAGGCTGGATTGAAGCTGGAAGCGATACAGCAGCACCGTGCGAAGGGTATTTGTGACAGTAAGTACACTGTTAAATGCTGCACTGTACATCTTTATCTGTTCAAATCCACATCGACTCAAGGAGATCTGCACCAGGCTCCAGTGCTCAGAGGCGACATATCCCTACAGAGATAATTTAATCTGTTCTCCCACTGCTTGCACAATAGAAGTGAAAGCAGCCATATACAGATACACAGGCAGTACAAAAATGGGACCAGAGCAAAATGGGTTCAGTAGAGAGAGAAAAATGAAAATTACACCTGCTAACAGAGGACAATCTAGTAGCACTCACTGTTTAATCAAAGTAAATAAACTAATAAATTAAATAAATGTAATAAGCAATTTTTAAAAAAAATTTATGTGAAAATCCAAATCTAGTCTATCTTTTCCCAGTGGGTCTTTGTTTGCAAGTTAGATTTTTACTGTTCCCTGGGGTTTTTTTTCCCCCAGAATTATCATATTGGACTAAATATTATCCTCTTAACGTACAATGCGAAAGTACACCACTTAAGTACTTGATAATGCATACTATGTATCTTCAAATAACATGGCAATGACAATTATTGCACTGAGAAGAAAGCAGAAATACTAAAAGGCTGCCTATTTCTATAAAGAATGCTCAACTTGCAACTACACAAATGAATATATATAGAATTTCCATTATGCAAAAATATGCTGTTCGACGTCACAGAGTCTGTGTGTACACATACACACACACAGAAGAATAGCAATTAGAAATGCTGACATTTGTCTTACCTTCCAATCTTTTAGTACTTTGCCATTGATGCATTCTGAAAAAAATGAGCATAATTTGTAAGACTCTCGAGGAGAAGTTCTCCTAGGGCTTTTGAAATGAAGTGTGATGCTTATCCTTTAGGCTATATTTTCCTTTGAAAAGAAGTTCTATTACATTGAGGTTTTTGCTTCTAAACAAGACAGATATGCTCAGATAAATTACACATTATTACAAGATGGTCACTAGCTTCTAACATTTTTATTTCAATATGTAACACAGCAAACAAGATGTTCAAGGCTATAGATTGCTAATGTGCATAAGTTAAACCTTTTCAAAGAAAATTTTAAAAGCAGCATCAAATAAATGTAGGGGTTTTTTAATCTTCAAAATCCTATTTTTGCTCTGATGTAGAAAAAAGTGGGCCAGATTTATCTGTACTTTTGTTTTACTGAGACTAAAAGATATTACGTCACAGTCGAATTGAGCTTAAATTGATCAAATCTGTAACACAGCATAGCATCCATGTACACCTTAATGTGTACACTGAAAACTGATTGTTCCACTTCTGTACCAGATTATGGATCTGACCCTGATGTAGTCATAACAACAACAACAAAAAAAAAAAAAGGCTATGAAAGAGAAATCTGCTGCAGGACTGGGTTTGGAATACATGACCTAATTTGAAGCAGAAATCTCATTGATTTCAGCCTCACAGCCCAAAGGCAAAAGGTCCAGCACTGTTGCCAGGGAAGTCAGTGGCAAAACTCCTCCTGGGTGCAATGTGAGTTGGCTGTTTTTTATGTCAGGCTTGCATCAGAAAGACATTGAGCACAATGTTGGCCCTATCAGTGTCAATAGGATTTTTGCCACTATGCCAAGTGAGCATTAAGATTGCAATTCTTACACCTGCAAAACTAAAGCCAACTAACTACTCTCTTTCTTCCTGGATAGATATTGCTGGCACTGATTGCAACTGACATTTTTCAGAATTCTTTTCTTACTCTTAAAAATTTTGCTATCTGCAAGTATTACGATAACTCATTTTTACTTAATTTTTCCGTATTTATTTTTCTCTCTAAACCTTTTCTAGTCTCTTTTATAATACAACTTCTTTTTTCAACCCCTCTTAATCCAAGCAGTGTGATTCTGGGAGTCGCACAGGGAGCACAGATAGGTTTATAGTTCAGGGGATTTAAGAAACTGAATGACTTTGGGAAAAAACTCTGTGTTTCATTGTTCAGAGGATAAAACCAAATTAGGACATTATTTAAGTACGTCACAATGGTGTGAGAATTCACTAATGCTTTTGATTAGTTAAGGAAGTAGTAGCTAGCTATAATAGTAGTTAGCAGTATTTATAATTCTTAGATCCTCTGTAGTGTTTTCTGTCCATAGATATCAGTAGTCTGTTTCCTTAATATCTTGCTCATTTTTACACCAGTGATAAAATTGGACCAAAACTGTTTTCTAAGGGTCCCTCAATAGGTGTTAGAGAACAATGAAGATACAGTTGTAATACTGAGGCCAATCTCTGCTTCCCCAAAAACTATCACAATTCCACTATTAAAATCCGTGATATTATAAAATGGGTTGGCATAGACTAACAAATGGAAGTACATTCTGTAATGATACAAGAAACCAAATCGTTATATAGTAATGGGAGGATGATCAAAGCTTAACTTATGATGATTCATTGGTAACTGTGTAGCATGTTTATAGTCTATCTCTCTTTTAAGAATCTGGGGTGAAAAAAACAGATTTTTATTTTTTTTTAATAGAAATCACTTAAAGATTTCATGTTCCTGAAGCTTCTTTTATGAAGTAACAGGTATGCTGTAAATTCATTAATATGTGTCCTTTGATCCATGAGTTAGGTTTGTCTGCTTATGGCATTTTAACACATTACTCTCATTTCTGACTACTATGATGAGATTATAGTTTCCTGCTCTAAGTAGATTTTTATTGCAATTCCAAGTTAACAATTTTCAAATAATGTGAAAACTATTTAATCTGTAGCGTTACATGCTTCTCCCCCATGTCAGCACCTCACACCTTAGATATCTATTAAAAGCAGCAGAGCACAGGCTAGAATACAATTTGGGTAGGAGAGAGAGGAATTACAGACGGAATTACATATGAAGGAATATAAACAAAAGAAAGTTTTGAACAACTTAGGATCTGCCAATATTGAAATATTTTTTGTTTCACATCTAAGAAAAGAGAAAGCAGAAGGAGCCCCAAGAAAAGCCTTTTTAGATGGGCAAAAAGCAAGTGTCAGCACACTGAGCCCAGCCATCAGCCTGGCACTCCATCTATGCTTTTCTCACCAAACCTTAGATAAGCAACTCTTGGTCAGTGTATTTCTATAAGTATAAAGGAAACATTGCTACTTTAATGATCTGGGGTAATCTATAATATATGTTTCCCTGGCATACCAAGTAGGCAGGACTAAAAGCTTTGTTTGTTTGCAGATTAACTCTTGCATTACAATTTATGATTCAATTGAGCAGACCTTTTATGGCCTACCGTTGGTATTTTTATGTAGAATAGCACAGGTATTAGAGGTGTAAGTTTTTTATTTGCGTAAAAGAGGATTAAAATGCTTGCAGGTGAATGATGTCTTTAAAAAGCTATTGAGGTAGGAAAACGATCAAATACCAGGCAAGATATTGATACTTAATAAACATTTTACATCAGTGTTTTAATACTTCTGCAAAGCAATAAAGCTGGAAATACAGTGAACTAATTCTTAAGTAGACTAGAAAAAAGTAATTTTATTCTAGATCCCAGCCCAACACCTAATGTCAATGAAACCTACACAGTTTGAACACTGTGCCCAGTTCTGAGTGCAAACAGACAGTTAAATTCATCCCTAATGTAAGTGCTGAAATCACTGGAAGCGTGCCTGCTTACATTAGGTTGGATAATTTATTTTTTTTTAGCTACTATGCCTTAAAGTATTTATTATCAACTGCATAAAATACACCATTTAAGAACATATGGCTTGGCAAAACATCACCCTTTGCTTTAATGTTTCTGGAGTTTGAGTTAAACAGTCTTTATAAACTGTTGAAGGAAGAAAATAGCTAAAGAGTAAAATCACAAGAACTGTTTGAGATATGAAAGCATCCTTAAAAGGGACTTGTCTTTAAAGGCATTCAGAGTACTATTAAAAGAGTAGTAATAGAAGCAGCGGCAAGTCAAGCATATACATAGCAGTTAATGTCCGCCTGGGTAGCTCAGTCTTCCACTCACTGATTTAATCAATTTTTTGCTTTGGCAACTATCTTGCAGTTTTTGTGACAAATCTGCCCCTGCATGGAACATCTTCATTGCCCTCTTCATCCTTGTAGATGAAAAAGCATGGGTTTATGTAAGTTGTTAGGTGTTGGGAAACACTTGTAAACAATCTGATTTTAAAGGACAAGTAATGAACCTGAATGCCAACTTCTGTTAAAGCAGTTATTTGATAAGCTTGAAGTGAGATTCAGAGGGACAGAAGAAAGGACACAGTCACTGGAAGGATATAATTTAGTGCTTAAAAACGAACTTAGAAGCAGATCACAGCTATAATTCAGTCTAATGTTTCATTTCATTTTAGAAGAGTCATTAGAAAATGCTTTGAAGCATAAGAATGTCTGCCCAATGGGTTTCCTAACTGGTCTAGGAAGGCAAGATCTCAAACAGTTTAATAGAAAGTTATGTAAAGATCCAGACTTCAAGATAAAAATAGACAATGTACTATGCTGAAAATTATCATCACTTCTGGTGCCCTTGGGTTTTGCCCTGCAAGTGCTTACTCACTTGAAAAAAATCCTAATGTCTCCAAACCCTACTTACTTTCTAATTAGAGTATTATTACTTACATGAGTAAGCATTTGCAGGATAAGTGCTTTTGCAAGCAGTCTGAGGGAGGCCAGCAACTGAAGGAGCACTGGAATGGAATGATCCATTTAGCCACCCAGTGTGGCTAAAGCCTGGGTGTACCTGAGTCCTGCCCTGCAGGCAGTAAATTACCTTTCTGTGAGTAAGCAGGACTTGTACTAAACAAAGAGAACTACATTTGCTTGTGCAGTTACCACAAACCCAAATAAATAAATAAACAGCAAGCTGTAGGTGTCTGCCAGCACTTTGGGGATCAGAAGGTCTCAGGTGGTTAAACAGAAGTTATGGACTCAACTGCAGTTTGCCTTAAATGGACCCTCATACAATGTTAACATATATTTTAAAAAAAATCAGCTGCAATTAACTTATAATTTCCTATTGAAGCCAGGGAAGAATGACAGTCACATTAAAAGAGACTCAACTCATTATGATGATTATTCTAACAAATATGCAAGACAATTCTCAAAGCACACTGCACTGAATACCCAACTTTAGATACAAAATGAGGAAATTCAGAAGCCAGATGCAGAAACGGTGCTGCTTTGAAGACTTTTTTTGTATATTAGGTACAGAAGTGACTTGTTAATTCAAGCAGGAAGTAAGAGACACCAAGTCTCACTTCTCCTTCAGAATATAGCTTTCCAGACTCTTTCTACTTTCCAGTTCCTCATGTTGCATTCTTTCCTTATATACCTGAAGATGACTTCTCCTTCAGTGCTATTCGATCCATTTAGACTGTTTAATTCAGACAATAGGTGCCTTTGCAATTTTCTAGATCTATTCTTGATGAAGCAGCATATGAGTCATGTAAGTAGAAAGTCCTAGATATGATCCCTCAGGAGTTTATCTCAGTCCTCTCCTACTATGAAAAGCTCAGAGACCTTGAACTTACAGCTGAAAAAGGAACATTATTTGCCCTCTGTGGAAAATATATGACATTTCAAACACTTGAGCAGCTTTTATTGGGACCAAGTCCTACTGAGGAAGCTTGTCACAAGTTCAACCAATATTCATTCTATGGCTTAGTAAGCATCTCTTACAAGTAACAGTTTGACTGGGAGAGCTTCAGTAAATTGCTGGCTCCCACTCACCACCTAGGATACATAAAAAGGTTCACTTTGGCAGTACTAACGGTTTGAGAAGAATGCCAGATGCCACATCTAACACAAAAGCCAGAGCTGAGCTGTGACTCTACAGAGCTAAAGGGGGTTGTGATCCCACTCTTAGCCCTCCAAATGATGCCCATATTCCCCAAACCTGAAATGATGCAGGGGTTTCAGGCCCTCCTGCTGACACCGGTGCTGTATTCATTCCACACAGCTTCTGCTTGAGCATCACATAGAGGAAAGGTGCAAGTTCCAACTTGAATCATAGAATCATCTAGGTTGGAAAAGAGCTTTAAGATCATCGAGTCCACTGGTTAACCCAGCACTCCCAAGACCACCACTAAACCACATCCCTTAGAACCACATCCATATTTGTTTGAAATATCTCCAGGGATGAAAACTCAACCACTTCCCTGGGCAGCCTGTTCCAGTGCTTGACAACCCTTTCAGTGAAGAAATGTTTCCTAATATCCAATTTAAACCTTGCCTGGTGCAACTTGAGGACATTTCCTCTCATCACTTGTTACTTGGGAGAAGAGACTTCTCACCTTGCTATAACCTCCTTTCAGGTAGTCCTAGAGGGCAATAAGGTTTCCCCTCAGCCTCCTTGTCTCCAGGCTAAACAAACCCAGTTCACTCAACTGCTCCTCACAGGACTTGTTTCCCAGACCCTTCACCAGCTTCGTTGCCATTCTTTGGGCACGCTCCAGCAACTCAATGTCTTTTTCGTAGGGGGGGCCCCAAAACTGAATATAGTATTCAAGGTGCAGCCTCACCAATATCAACTACAGGGGGACGATCGCTTCCCTAGTCCTGCTGACCACACTATTTCTGAGACAAGCCAGGATGTTATTGGCCTTCTTGGCCTCCTGGGCACATTGCCAGTTCCTATTCAGCCATCTGACCAACACCCCCAGGTCCTTTTCCGCCAGGCAGCTTTCCAGCCACTTTTCCCCAAGCCTGTAGTGGGGGTTGCTGCGTGGGGTTGTTGTGACCCAGTGCAGGACTCAGCACTTGGCTTTACCGAATCTCATGCAATTGGCCTTGCACTGTTGATCCAGCTTGTCCAAATCCCCCTATAGAGCCATCCTACCCTCAAGCAGGTTGACACTCCCACCCAACTTGGTGCAATCTGCAAACTTACTGAGGGTGCACTCCATCCCCTCATCTAGATAATTGGTAGATATTAAAGAGAACAGGCCCCAGTACTGAGCCCTGGGGAACACCACTAGTCACTGGCCACCAACTGGTTTTAACTCCATTCACCACAATGCTTTGGGCTCAGCCCTCTAGCCAGTTTTTTACCCAGCAAATGGTATGTCCATCCAGGCTATGAGCAGCCAGTTTCTTCAGAAGAATGCTATGTGAAACAGTTGCAAAGGCTTAACTAAAGTCCAGGTAAACAACATCTACATCCTTTCTCTTATTCACTAAGCAGGTCACCTTGTCATAGAAGGAGACAAGTTAGTCAAGCAGTACCTACTTTTCATAAAGCCGTGTTCACTGGGCCTGATCACATGGCTGTCCTGTACGTGCTGTGTGATGGCACTCAAGGTAATCTCCTCCATAATCTTCCCTGGCACCAAGGTCAAACTGACAAGCCTGTAGTTCCCTGGATCCTCCATCTGTCCCTCTTTGTAGATGGGCATCACCTTTGCTAACTTCCAGTAAACTGGGACCTCCCCAGTTAGCCAGTACTGCTGACAAATGACTGAAACTTGTTTGATAGGTAAAGTTTGATGCCACTACAAGCTTCAAAGTCCAGAGGGAGATGGGTATGCTGCAAGCTGGTGTAGTTCTTGAAAAGTTAAACTCATAAAATGAGACTGTGGAGAGGCAAAAACAAAGAAAGATACATGCTTATTTTTTGAGATAAAAACCATAGTTAAGCTCAACCAAAAACATCCTTTTCTCATTCTGTGCTGGAAGTAAGACCACAAAAGCAATGCTTTTCATCAAAATTTCTTAACTCAGTATTATCTGCTCACACAGTTATAAGTAAATAGCCACACTTGTTCAAAAAGTATGACTGCTTATCCCTCTGTTAAGCGGAGTATCTTAATGAGCAGCTAGCAGACTGTCTTTTCTAATAAAATGTGAACCAGGAGACTTGGAGGCATTTTTGAACAAAATTCATGTAATTAACATGCAAAATCCTCTGTGAACTCAGAGAAGCCAATGGATTCATACTAGATCTGGATTTGTCCCAGTGCTATCTATCATTTGCAGTGTTAATTAACATATTTGCAAGGCTGGCTCCAACTCCCCAGCTGACATCAATTATGTCAATAGATTCCTGAGAATTAATTCTCTACAATAAATGGAAAAATGAAAACATAGTTGCCAATATATAAAGGTGCTCACTAAATGGTTTCCAGGATATATCATTCTTCAATGTTGTATAACTAGCTTACTTTGTTAATCTATGTCACCAGAGCTAGCTTGCTGCTCAACTAATACAGATGTAAAAGAACCAAATCTCTATAAATACAGGAGATGTTACAGCTTCAGCAAAGAAAACCAATCTATTAAGAAGGCTTTTTTCAGATGACTTTCAACAGGCCTTAGGGGCTGCTAAGGCTGGCAAAAATGAACATGTCAGGTTTCATTGAAAATCACTGCCTGGCTAAAATGGGATTTTGAAAGATGAGCCACCTGCTTTATTAATAACAACATCACAAGATTTTTTGTTTGTTTGTTTTATACACGCAAAATTGTGTTCCACAGATCATTTCAAAATGTGAACAAAGGCTTAAAAACAACTGGAGTTATTTTTTAAGGATCTTCCCCCTCCCTGTCATCGTAAGCCTCATAAATATACGACTTTTGCAGCAAAGATTTCCCCTTCCTTCTGTTTTGGCTGCAGGGAATATCTACAGAAAAATAAAACTAAATCTACAATATGAGGGAATCAAAACCGTAAAATGTGAGCAGCATTACTGGAGAGACTGCTGAAAGACTAGGCACAAATCTCACCGAGGGCCAGATGACAGGTACATTAACTTATCTGCAGACTGTTTTAAAACCCAAAAAATGCACAGCACAGCACAGGGGCAGGCGGCAGAGGTCCAGAGGTTTTAACATACATGACACCTGGTAACCTATACTCCAGTCCTACAGTCCATCGGAGCCACAGGATCTATGGCAGGGTACAGTTAATCACAGGGACGTCTGCACTATTTCAATAGAGCACACAGCATTTCTTATAATTTTTGAGACTTCTGCCCTGAACCAAATAGACACTGAGCAATCAAACTTGGTAAAGCAAACCCTTTACCCACCATTCAGAGCAGCTGCCTCTCAGCTGGAACAAAACAGTTGTTTTACGACTGTGCAGCAACAGTGACGGCTTCAGAGCGGGAAAAGGAGGACTGCAGCTTACATTCAACTGAGATGCGTTGGGGCAATTCACAGACCGGTGTCACAGAGATAATACCAAATGGATGGGGCGTCAGGAAACTCAAAGTGAATGTTCCCGTTCCTACATGTTGTTTTCTAAAAACTGTTGAAAACATATTTGAAACCTGTGCTAATATGACTATTAGCTGTGGCACAACTCGTAGGACGGAGCAGAATAGTTTTGAGAAAAAGCATGATGGCTAACCTTGCTTCCCTTGCTGCCATTGGGATCAGTTATTTCTTGTGATTGACTACAAGTTGCAGCAGTTTTCTTCACCCATTCATGAAACTAAAGAAATAAAAACGGCATTTCCTTTACCTCTTTTTGAAACATGTAAATCCCAACAAAATAATATTTCTAGCTACTGCTTTCTTACAAGAATAATGGACTAGCAAAGAACTATGTGCTGTCTACTTTTCCCTATCACTTCTTATTTTTCAATTTCTAAACCATCAAAAATACTAATTACTTTATAAAACATTGGTTTGTAATTCACACTTACGTACATATAATAATCACTGAATTGAAGTCAATATTGAGGAAAATAATCTGGCAGTAAAAGAAAAGGCTACAACTCAAGAAAGAAATACAGGAAAAAGCAATGCAATACAAGACTTTCCACATTAGTCTTCTTTACCAGCATAGAAATAAGGTGTGCTCTCAGAGTGACATTCATTCATCCATCTGCCCTTCAGAATACAAATATTAGATAACAGCATTTTTATTCTGTTTGTCCAAAACAGTAATCTCAACCTCTGGATTGTGTATAAGACACAGGGCAGGTATCACCCAGAACACTGTGTTTTATATAAAGCACTGGGGTTTGGTTGGGGGGAAGAGGGGAGGAGGGAGGTGGGGAGGGTGTACTACCCAAATTGATCAAATTGCCCTCAGCTAAATTGTTAGAGTTTAGCAGAAGAGAAATAATCTCATCATCTTTAGAACATGCTCCAGCAATGCGTTACGGTAGTTTGGATTTTCACTTCAGTCAGTACTGGCCACCAGCAGTGGCACTAATCAATTTAAGTCCAGCAGCATTTTGACTGATACCAACTTCAGCCTAGCAGAAACTGCGTGGATGTAGTATTGCTTTTGAATTTGATGTGTGGTTTGAGGGGTGGGGGCTGCTTATTCTTGTTTGGAGGTTGCGAATTTGTTAAAATTGCTTTCCAAAGACAGGAAAATTCCTGTGAAGATCATTTAGAGCTGAGGTAGATTTCAAACACCTCCCATTGGCCCCTCATCCTCCCCGATCAGCTCCTTTGCAGCACACCAGAGTGTCTTGGATTTGGCAAAACTCAGGGTCTCCACCTGGCTGGTTTCCAGATGTCACATCCTGCACCTAGAGCTCCTGCCTTTTTCATGGAAAAAAAATTAAAAAATTAATGAAACAAATCTTCATAAAGAATCTCTGTGGAGAGAATTGTGTTTCTACTTACTGATATCACAAGATATTGTAAAATTAAAGCCATGCAGCCTTTCAATTACTGTTGAGTCCATATTAGTTCAGGAGGTAACACAAGCCAGGTGATGACTCAGCATGAGTAAGCAACAGATGAGACTGAAGCGGGGATGAAGGTCCTTTTCTCTGTAATTCTCACTTCGTACAACAGTTTTGAGATCTGCATCTTGCCAACACAGCCCACTCAAACCATTTATGATCTTTGCCTCCATCTCTTTTCATCATTTCTATCTTAACTGGATTTATTCCTTCGCTTGAAAAACCTGTACCTAGCCTGAACTTGTTTCCCATCTCCCCAGCCTTGAGCCCTGATTTCTGGTCCTCTCTCCAATTCTCTGTTGATTCTTAGTTTCAGCTGCTTCCTCAGGCTGCTCTGTCCCTGACTACGACTTCCTACTGCATGATTGCCCTGCCCCACTTCTTTTGCCCATACACAACAATAAGGCGGCTGTTTTGTCCACTGCCAGCAATTAATGTCACACTACCATCTTATCTAATTTAGCAACTGACATCCTAAGCATTGTGTGGTCAAGTGGTTTAGTTCACAGCACACTAACATGGTCTGGCAACCACAGTTTGGGAACCTTAACCAAGTTCAGCAACAATCACACAAAAAAAAAGAAAAACCTTCCTCTAACAGTCTTTAGTTGACTGATCCCCAAGTTGGAACCATGTGCTTTCCCACAACTCATCATTCTGTTAACAGTGCCAATATATCATAGTGACTGATGTTACTCATCAAAAAACCAAGTCTGTCCATAAAGGGACAACGTATTGGGGGAATAAACCTGTTTTCATTTTCGTTGAAAAGGTTTCCAAGATACAGAAAAACAACCAACCAAATACACAAAGCGAGACACCAGTATCTCTTTTCTTTGGCTGGTACATACCTAGTCTTACTAATGACAACTGGACTTCTACTAGCTCCCAAGGTTGGTTCCAATTGCTAATCCACTTTTTGCTTTATTTCCTGTGTGGCATTAATGTTACACTGTTCCTGTTTTCAGAGAAGGGTGTAAAATGAGGTTTTCTATTGGAAATGTCCATTTTATTATGTTCCCCTGTCACTAATAGACATTTCACATAGACTTCAAAGGTCACTGATACTGCTATTCTTGTTTATTAGTGGTCCACCACGACCAGTAAAAGTTCAGGAAAAAAAATCCGACAAACAAACAAGGTATATTTTGCAGACATAGCCGTTTTCTGTCACTTTCTAATTTCAGTCACAGATGTGTAACATACAACCTACTGAGCTGAACATTAGGACAGAAGATTGTGATATTCATCATCATGTAATTGAAAAAAACTTACTTGGAAATTTGAAACTGTATTTTGAATAGTCATAGCCTATGACAAGGGAAAAAAGGTGCAACCAAATGTCATGAATTAAACATTGTATTTACATGAAGCAAGACTGCAATCTTCTTTTTGGATTTGATGAGAGTACCATCCTCAAATCAAGCACTTTCATTGTGCATGTCTCTAGCATTTTAACTGATGACACATTCCATTGAATTCTCTCTTCCTTATCTTTTTTTAATACCTCTCATGAGAAAATCTGCCTTAGCCGTTTGGAAAGTGCTATAACCAAGACTGATGACTAAAACATGACACAATGTGTTTGGATCTCAGAAAGCCTCTGATGAAAGTCTGATATAACAAATCCCTCTCATCCAAAAGGTGTTACATTGCACTGTAATTGTATACAATTGGACATTGTATACAGGACGAATTAAAATACAGTCAAGCTGACACTGCTCATGAGTAAATCTGCCTATGAAAAAATTGACCAGTAATGGCTAGGAGGAGAGCTAGTTGATTTAACTGATTCATCATAAATATCTTCATGTTTTAATCTTTGTCCCTCCTTCCCTTTGATTCTGCATATGGATCTTTTTAAACCAGATCTCAGAGAACCCTTGTTGCCTTTTGTCACTTAAATAGTAATTAACAATGAGCTACCTGATTGCTTAATAACAATCCAGTTTGTTCAGCTTCTTGGAAAAAATCAGAAGAAATGAAGCACCAGTAACAATCCAATCAAAGTGGACAGTGGTACAGAGAACAAGGACCAATCAATATACGTTTCACCAGGAATGTAATTACTGAAGATCGAGATCTATTTTGCAATAAATCAACACAGAATACTGGTATGTACATCATAAAAATGAAACAAAAAGAATATAATTATAAGTAGGAGAATTTCAACTAAAGAATGGTAGCACTAAAAAGGAAAGGAATTAAGTATTCCAGCATGAATTATTTGAATTAGGTTTTTTGTTTTGTTTTTACCTTTAGGACAGATCTTACTTCCTATTACATTCAAAGACTCCCAAACAAATTTGTCTCATCTTCTACTATTTAAATGAACTTTATGCTGTTAATTAAATTGATGGGGGTGCTATCTGACAACCTACAGGCAAAAAGAACTGTAGACACATAATTACAGCATCTGGTTACTTCAAAAAATATCAAGACAATGCAGGCAATCTGTTCCCAAGATGTTAATTAGTTTCCACATAAGAGAAATGACTCATGGTAGGTTTAAAGACATGTGATATGACAGAGAGGTGAATGGATAGAAACATCATCCAGCTGTGGAAAATATGAAACTAACTCAGACACTGCATCCTCCTTTGAAGAAGACCAATGCAGTAAGCTGTCACATGCATAAACTTAGGAGCTTGAAATAGATAGTAACGATGATATATTATTTTTTTAAAAAGTTACATTTAGGAAAAAAAAATAATACCAACAGCTGTATCACATGCTCATAGAAGAAAGACCTCAGCTCCTGTGCTCAAAACATCCCATTGTATTAGTGGAGAAAAGTTGCAGTTCTGGCACATCGGATGCTCATCTAATTCAGACATCATGGTAAAGCTAAGCCCGATGTAGTATCAAAAATTGGTACACAACAATTGAGGCCCTTTTGTGGGAGCAGGGGAACTAGAGCAATCACTGACAAGTATCCCAGTTAGAAAATCTGAAAACGATAATGAAGGCTGATGCGATGGGATTGCCTCATACAAGTGTATTGTTTTGTGCAAGTCCCATCCCCTGAATAAACATGTTCAAGGAGATCTACAAATTGAGAATTTCAATCAACTAGCATTACAGCAACAAAGAGATTGTGAACAGCACACACTTGGAGAATGCAAAGATAAATAAAGGCAAATACCAGGGAAATTCTTTTTATTAGCAAAAAAAAAAAAAGTAGCTTGTCTGAAGTATCGTGTTCTTCAGTATTCCTTCCCGTTCTAAAAATCTTTCAGACACTTAGGCATTTCTTGTGCAATGATCATTTCACTTTTCTGCTCAGACATCTCTTGAATGCTTAGCCTGACATGCATTCTGCAACTGCCTTGACTCTCTCCTCATGAACTTTGCAATTAGTATCAGGAAGGCTTGATTATTCACTCAAACTTACTCACTTAACCCGCATTAATGCTACTGCCGATAGCAAACTATATGAAGGATTCTTCAGCAATACTTAAAGGACGCAAGACGTGTGATGCGCTTGATTTGTAACTGCTATGTATTAGTACAGCTGCATCAAATTCTGTGATGTTGCATAGAACTGTGATTGAAAATAGTGTCATTATGAATACCTGTGGAGTGGGGATGAAGCTTAATAACTGCACCCTACAGCTGTATGCATCCTTGAGGGGAAAAACATATACTATCTCATAAGGCTCTCTAGCCAGTAGGTTTTTGAAGAAATTAGATTAATTAGGTAGTGGACCACTTTTCATAATTTTAAGGCCAACTAAATGTGATGTTTTAAGAATCTGAATTTTCTAAGGAGAAAGGATTTCTAAATAATAGACTATATTCTGGCAAAGTTGATGGGAGAAAAATATTTGCATTCAGCTGCCCCAAACCAAATGATTTATGAAAGATTTTTTTTAACAAAAATCAATTTTTTGTTTTAAATTTCTATTCAGTACTGCCTCTGCTTGGCAGTTGCTAGCCTTGGCCTTTCTCCAGCTGTCAAATATCACTAAAACTGAAACCTTTGGCTTAGTTTTTGCTCCTTATATTTAATAAATGGCTTAAGAAGTAATCAAACTTGCATTGAACCTGGAAAGAGGCATTAAGTGCAAATACAAAAACATTAAAAACCATTTTTTTATTATTAAATTATTGTCCCACTAAGGAAGAAGTAGAGTTTGATTAACAAATCCAGAAGGGTTATGCCCCAGGACACAGCTGCCTACCTGTGGCCCATCAACCTTTGGACTGGAGCAGTCCTCAAATGTTACCTTCTACAGTGGCCCTTATATTTGATCCCTTTATTACAATTATTTTGTATACTGCATGGCCTAGTCTTTTCTGCCTTCCAATGACTCCTGAGACATAATCAAAAAGCAACACATAAGTAATTTAAACTCTTCTAGCACTCATTGACTTTCCCAAGGGCTCATAACCCCTCTCCCTGCATCATGGACAGACTTATATGTAAAACAGTTGCAGAAATCAAGACATTCCCAACATGTGATAAGTGCCCATCCACCCACGTAACTAAAGGAGTACATACATTGAAACAGAATATGGAGGCTTTATGGCAGTCATGGGATGGGGGGTGGCTGAGACCCTGAGATGGGCACTCTTTTTGTCATGTGGCGGGGGATGGCTGAAGATGTACGTCTCCTGTGTACCTCTTTATGAGACCTGGCATCTATCTACTTGAAAGGTTGGACACTCCTGCAGTACAGGATTCAAACAGAAATTTGCAGATGGAATGAAAGAAGGTGTCTATTTCTTTACACTTTCTTATTTTTTGACAGCTAAAACCTGCTCCTTGGTGTTAGGAGTTTGGAGGAATTAATATCTCATCTGCAGCAGATGCATGCTTATTAATAACAACACAATTTAATCTAAGTTAAACCAGTGAAATCAATGGAGTTAGGATGGATTTATACCACTCAGCCTGCAAACAGAATCTAGTCCTTAGGTTGCTTACTATACTATTTTTATACTGTGACCTATTTTAGTAGTTATCTTTGGAGAAGAAGGCTTAAGTAAAGATCATGGTAGAAAAAGTATGCCTCATTTACATAGTTTACACACCATTTCATTTATTAAGCAATCATTTATATGTGTGTTTAATTGAATAAGTATTGTGAAAATTAATAGAAAAACTGTCTAAAAATACTTAAAGTTTAACAAAAAATTTATTCAGCTATAGCTGGAGCCTTCAGCAGGGTTTTGGAGATTTTCTGTTGTACTCAGAATTGAGCTTGCTTTATCTACATGACTGCCCTCTAACCTAATCCCTTCTATTTTATTTGTAAGGTGAGAAGCTTCAAGTAACTTAGAATACTTATATTCACACAAGACATTACAAAGAATTGTTCATACGTGTCAAAATGTGTTGAATAAACCATTTAAAAAAATAAAAATCTGAATCCATATAAAAAGGAGCATGTGCAGAAAGATCTAATTCTTTATATGTAATTAAAACATAAGTATTAAAAGTAATTTAAAAGAAACTGAAGTGCTTACAATTTTATAAATATTTCTAGACAAAACCCCTCTTTATTTAACCACTGTGAACAAAGGAAAATAACATTAACTGCAAAACCACTTCAATATTCAACATAATCAAGTAGAATTTTGGTTTGGTTGCTCTGAAAATGCAGATTGCCTTCACACTTTGTGATATGTTACAGAAAAAAAATAGCATGTGCGTTTCAATCCTATTTTAAACAGGATCTATGAATAATCTCTGGACTCATTCATCCATGTCAGATCTAAATCTTGCAATTTATTCCAAAATAGCCCTGGCTACATCAGCAAGGTCTCCAGGCCTGTATGTCACATAGATGCTTCAGTCCGACTGCAAATCTCCCTACTCAAATCCTTCCATAGGCCTGCTCACAGCATTGCCTCTCAGCACCTAGTTCTGATCAACCTACCATTTTCAAAAGCAAATACACGTATATTTATTTATTTATTTTTTTACGTCAACATTTATCCCATCATCTTCCTCTCCACAACCTACTCTAGTATCAGATTTTTGTCACCAGCTCATTTGTGCCTTATGTGCACACACCTCTGCCAGGCTCTTTCCTGTTGTGCCTGCCATAATATTCTCCAGAAAAAAAACAAAAAAACAAAAAAACAAAAAACCCCAAAAAACCAGAACATTAGCACATAAAAATCTTATTGATACTCATACGCTCATTTTGCACATCACTGCATTCATTTTCTTACTGAGATTAAAACATTTATCAGAATTTGTTAGCACCAGCTGCATTTGACTAGGTTATGTTTAGAAGCAAGAAGTTTGATCTAGACCTCATTCTTCATGGTGTATCTGCTAGTTCTTCTAAAAGATTTTTAAATATATATGCTTTTTACATTTTAAACAGCGTTTTCAGTTTATTCTTCCTTCTTCCAGCATATCTAATGGTCAAGAGATGTTTACAATGTGCTTACCAGATCTAAAAAGTATCTCATGCTGGCTTTGTAAAATACTCTAAATATTTTATATAATTTTCATGAGTATGAAGGAGAGCTCTATTTTTAAATCTTTTACACAAAAAAACCTAAACGATCTTTTTAATCTGCCTTCTTTCCTTCTGGTAAAACTCACACTAAAAATTCTTTTTGTTCTATGCTAAGTGGTTTCTGCATTACAATAAGGTATGTACAGAGTTCATATATTACTGGAAAACAATAGAATTAAAGTTTACAGAATATTGCTCAAGTTTCAGGATTTGATTATTTTTAAAAAGACAGGAAATAAAGACAGCCTGAAAAATAAGATTTCAGTGTAAGAAAAAAAGAAGCAATTAAAAAAATGTGTATGGGCCTAGTTTCAATTCCAGAAGGGTTCCTTTATAGAATAAACAATTGAAAAATCTATTTCTGTAAATGGGAAACAAAGATCATCAGCATACTGTCTTTGGTTTACTTAATATTTACTCTGGTCTTTGCTGAAAATGTAAATGCAATTCACAGTCAATGTTCTTTCAGACTGGCCTCTGGTTGTTGTTTTTTGAAGGGGGTGGTCAGAGAGAAGATTAATTACTTTTTTTTAAATTTAAACCCCTGGACGTGATTGATTGGACAGATACAATTCAAACATATTTATCTGTTTGTAACATCTCCTTTTGTTGTCACTATGAAAATGTAAAAAAAACCCACCAGTTCTCAAAATCTGTGTGCTGTGTGTATAGGTGGGATCTTTTTTACTATAGCTCTAGTCATGAAGAAAAATATAAGAGCCTCAGTTCAGGCTCAGTCTGATCCCTTTTGTAATGACTACTCTCTAATATTGTTTAATTGCCTGTGAAGATGCAAACAGGCCTAAAATCCATAATAATTAGCTTAAGATAACTGGCTGAGGTTCAGGCATTCAGGCCTGCTATCAGCATTTGTGGTTACTTTGCACAATAAAAGGAGAAAATTAGGAGGGATAATCTATGAACGCAACAGAAGGGAAAGAAGAGTTTTGTTTACTAAGAGTTTCTCTTTCCAGCATACCTCGTAGTTTTTCCTGTGTGCCGCATACAGTATTCATGAGGACACAGAAGCCATATTCAGCATCAGCATGTTGAAATTCATATTTGCAGGCTAGCTATGAGCAAAAACTTGCAAGGAGAAAAAGAAATTACTGAGAAAAACACAAGATAGACAAGAACCAAATCTTTTCTACCTCTCTGCTCGGTGCCAGAAAGAGAAAAGATCTGTAGCCTGCAAAGTCTCCCATGTTTGTTTTTTAGGACAACAACCACTTGCACTTCTGTCTGCATTTAATAGGATTCTTCAAGTGATATCGGTGCATTTAGCATCACCAGATATTGCTATATTCCAGCTGACGAACCAACTAAAGTGGGAGCACACTACTGTTCATCCATTCACCTGAACAGACATTTCTCAGAGTTTAAAATTGTTACTGCTTTTACATTGCACCTAGAAATTAACATCAAATCACTGACTTTACTGCACAAAAATAGGTCACGGTGGAAGCATATACTATCTAGAGACTGGCACAGCACTTATATGCTGTATGTGGGGCTTTAATTGAATTTATAGTTAGAAACTTATCTTACACTATGAAATAACACAGTAATATAGGATGGGCAAAAAAAAAAAAAAAGGAAAAAAAAATAAGCTATATCCCCTGCAACTTGCCTCCAGCAAATAAGCTTATGCATATCCAGATGAGATTAAGTATACTCTGCAACTTGTGGTTTGTGCAGCAGAATCATGGAGGAAAAATAAGGGGTAAAGGATGAAACAAACAATGGGTAGATTCATTTCTCTCCTTAATGTCATTGTTATGGATTATAATATTACCTGTATGGAGCTGCTTGGTTTCCTGCCAATGTCTTTATTCCAGTCTTGAACATTCCGGTGAATATTCCGCTTGCCTGCAAAGGAAAGAAAGATAAAAAGAGTAACGTGAGCAGCAGGTCTTTTAAAGAACATTTCTGAAACATGTGTGGTTGCACAGATGTTTATATTTCCACATATGTATTTTTATTTCAACATTTCTTCAAAGATGCTGAAAAAAATTTTTTGGTGAAACTTTGGCCTTGTAAACACTGACATTAGAAAATGTGTTAACCACCTTAGAATTTTGAAATAAATCTCAGTAATGGCTGGCAGTCATGTTTAAAGAATTGTTAGATGCCTAGGATTAAGAGTCATTATTGAGTATTTCTCACGTGTTCTTTGACGATTTCAGAGAATGAATTAATTTTATCTCAAGCTCTTGAAATTACTGCTTCCAGATATATACATATACACTATAATATACTGTAGCATTTTGGTTTAAACACCACAATTTAAAAAGCAGCCACGGTCACAGTACATATCTGCCTTCTTCATAAAGATATATAGATGAAAAAATGGTTGCAGAAGCCACAGGAGTATCTTTTAAATCAGTAACTTTAACTATTTTCAGAAAAATTAATTTATTTGGGGAATGACCTTCAGTATATTTAAGTGAAGCAGCCAACTTTTATTCCATTGTTTTAAATCCGTTATTTTGCCACTGCCTGTAAAATTAGTATCAAAACTGGTTCTACCGAGATTAATGGTAAAATATCCAACACATTAGTAGGGTTGGATTTCACTCACCACCGTTTAAATATTAAATTATATATGGTTCTTCAAAAGAATAAAATTATATACAACAGTGGAATGTTGTTCAGTTTGTCTCACTGCCATTTGAAGAAAAGAATGAACTGACTAAACACTATGGGACTGATTTCCAGAGGACTGCACAGGAGAGGCTTGCAATAAGCTCTTAGTTCTGCTCAGTTTTCTCTTAAACTAAACATTTCAAAATCTATGAAACACATACAAAACTTTCATTTCTCTGACCATTCCGAATCACAATACAATGTGCATCAACTGGGCTTCTGTCAACATAATTGGCTACAGCACTTAGGTTTTCAGAAGAGCTTAGCTTCAGCTTTGCCACCAAAACAAATAAGATTATGAGAACAAGCTCTGCTTACAAGATGCTCACTTCTTTGAAAAATCTGTGCACAAGTGTCATGGTTGGAGCTGCTCGATGCTGGCCTCTTCTGAACATTTAACCTTCTTTTAAGTACCAAAGTGGGGCCAAATCCTCTTTTGAATGCCCATACCCCGATTGTCTTTTCTCCCTGTAAAAATCCACTCTATTGCATCTACAGGATTAGCAGAATAAAACAGGATATAGAAGGGATGCCATATGTAGTATTCCAGCCATTTCACTTTTTAACAGTTATTCCTGCTGCTCACTGTTCTATCCCACAGGAATATTTATTTTAATTATTAAAGCGCAGAAAAACCTAAAAAGACCTTCTGAGCTAACTTGTCTGTTCTTGTGAATTTCTCAGGATGGACTTAGCCTAAAGAACTTCTAGATGTTGATGTAAATTCACATTTTGATGGATTTTATATTGATTGCCAAAGTGAATGTAAAAGTGTGTGTGTATTCGGGCCCGAGGAAAAGATTTTCTAAAAATGGACATCCAGCTGCCTAGTAGGCATTGAATTCAGAGCGATGGCACAGAGGACACTGTTTGGTTGTGGTTTCCCTTTTGTATTGCTTGCTTATTAGATTCAGTGACTTCTACAGGTGTTCCTTCTTCTGTCCTTGTAGGAACCATGTAAGCAGAATTATATTAATAAATATAGTCCATTATCTGATTAAATTAAGTATTCCATAGAGAGGCTTAGATTGTTACTGATCGTGATTGGCATGAACACAAAGCTAAAGGGTTTGCTACAGGGAACAAAGGAAAATTAGAATTTTATAACCATCCTTTGTGGTCCCTTAAGTAAGGGAGATCTGAGAATTTTGCAGAACCATGTGTCCTTTTCATTTATTACCATATCCCAGAGGGAGAAATGAGGTGGAAAAGAAATAATACAAGCACTGAATTACAGATAGAATATGTTTAGAGTTTAATGCTAGAAGACTCTTCACAAATGCTAAAGACAAAAAGTATATTAATTTAATACAGCCGTGGCCTCCCTGTGTCTATGTGTAGCCATCAGCATTTCTGGATCAATTGAATGATGAGACAAACTGAAAATTCTGATGTGATACTTTCTGTCAACACACACGTAAATGAAACTTGCAATTGGGATGATAGTTCTACTTCAGCAAACCCAAATGACCACACTCAACATAAGACAACTGAACTAAATGCAGGGGCTCAAACAAGATTGTCTGAACATGAAGATCTCAAAGTCCTTGAACGTATGAAGTACAGTATGGTGGTATGCTAAATTTATACTAGAGAAGAAAAGGTAAAAAATAGGTAAGAGCAATTGGAATATCTGGTTGTGAGTCGGTGAACTAATTCTTGCTTTCTTATTTTTTTTCTCCCAAAGTAAAAGTCTCTTTGTTTAAAGCTAATTATAATTTGGAATGGATGCCAGTACAATATAAAATAATAGCAACTTATACAAGGGAAAATAACCAGCATGGTAGAGACTTGGAATGTATTACTAAAGCCATTTACTTTCCTATGGCTCAATTTAATGAGATTCTATGCAATACAAATATACACTGTGGTTTTCCAGACAAGATGCTGTAGAAGAGTGAAACAAAACAGGGATCGAGAAGGGAAAGAGAATAAGGTAAATAATGGGAACACACTTTGTAGAGCAAAGATTTTGTCTAAACGTGCCGAATGCAAAAGAGAAGAATTTTGTCTCTGTCCATTAAGACTCATTCCATGACTCTGTCCATTAAGATCACATTTCCTGGAAAAAACAACTTCAACAAGCATCACTCGAGACTTTGGATGGAATTTAACTACTTCTTTGTGGCCAGCAACCAGCAGATTTGATAAGTATTTTAATGCTGCACTATTTTCTTAGCATGTTTTGCTCTGTCATTTTAGTTATTTAAAAACAATTAAATGCAACTGAAATTTAAATGTATTATTTAATTGTGTATTAAAGCAAAACATCCCACTCAGTCTGAAATCAACATATGCTTTGGGCTTTGTTTAGTTTTGTGGAAAAGAAAAATAAATATCAATTTTCCTTTGAGGTTGTCCCTTAACATTCTTGTTCTGGTTCCTCAGGCAAATTCAAAATAAAAAGAAAAAAAAAGAAGAGCTACAATCATTCACAGAACTGTACTCCTGCCACAAATTTCTAGGCCATTAATGGTCTGTTGGTAAGGAGATGTTGGTAGGGAAATCAATCTTTCTCCAGTGCTCTTTCAAGAAGCTATTCCTGGAACTTCATTTGTGCTCCTTTCTTTTTCAAATATTACTTTAAAGGTTTTGATGTTGCTCATAACAGCACGCAATAAATTTTTGCAGTAGTGTAAAATCTACTAGCTTTTCACAATTATTCATCACCTTATAGCACAGAGGAAAACGTGGAGGATTATACCTGTTAGGGGTAGTAGCAATAAACCAGGCAAGTAGAAACAAGTGTAAAATCACTGCAACCAAATTGTGCTCTGCTGATAGAAATCGTGTTGCTCCTGAGATCAGAGATGCTTTTGCCAGCTTTGCCACCAACTGCTGTGGGCTAAGAAGACACCATCTTTACATCCTGCAAGGAACTCTCCAGCCAAAATTCACAGTCAATCCTAACACGGAGTTTATGAGAAAAACTGTATCTTGTTTAGTGATATAAATCCGAGTTCAGCTCTTACAAGTGTCCTAAAGTGGTTATCAAAGGACTAACTTAATAACCCCGGCCCGGTTCAGCAAGATGATAAGGGGTGATAAACAGAAGTATTCATCATGGTTCGGTTAACACAGACTTTCTGTGGTCAGTGAAACAAAACTGACTCCTGTGGAGAACATTCAAAGGGACCTAAGTTAGTCTTCCCTACTGAATCACCTGGGGAAAAAAACTCAGCAGAGGTTCACCTCCCCCTGGGCAATCCTCCATCACTCCTTCCCCCAGAATTCATTGATGTGGTAGAGAATATCTAGAGGCCATCTGCACTATAGGTACTCCACTGCTGGGTGGGGAGGTAAAAAGGCTGTTATAACTCTCCACAGAGATTAACTCCTTCAGTAGTTCAACAGCAATATACATATGAAACTACCTATAAACCTCCAGGAATGTACAGCAGAAGACAAAAGGCAAAACACTCAAAATATAGAGAGGCAAAAATATAACAAAGAAAGAATAACTTCAGCCTATCCAAATATTCCTTTACCAGGGTGTCTATTGGATGGCTATTCTGGCTATTTTGTCAGACATTCATTCCCTCTCTTTTTTTCCACTCTTTTCTTTGTTGCGACTGTTCTCATTGTTTGAGAGTTGAGAAGAATATCAAATGAAGGAGTTACATTTTCAATAATACATCAAACATAATCTCAACACATTCAAAAGTGATGGGACCCATAGTAAATTACATGTTGCAAAGCTTCATCAGCTGAAGCGATTACTCCATTTTTCAAGCCATTTTAAAAGAGCCAAGAAACTGATGCTATTTACATCATGTATATAAATAACATGTATCTCATATTTATATAAAATGTGTGAGATGGGTGAACATTTCTGCAAGTGTTCATTTGAATTTTAACTTGAATTCATATTAGCAGCGATTGCACAATGGAGACAATGATTGTACCCAACCCCTTTGGAATTTTCTCCCCTTAGGATTTCAATGAGCCTCTGTTTTTTTTGCATGAGCCTTCTCAGAGGCAGGGGCTTGTGATGACAAATGCAGCATTTGCAGAGAATGATGTTTCAAAAAATCATTTCAGGAGTGCTCCTGAAAATGCAGCCATCTAAAGACACATTCATTGTAATATGAAGAGTGAGAAAGGTAAAAAAGGACAAGAAAGAAGGGCGAGAATTATGTTTTCCTGGTATTTCTTTTGGAGGTTGCTTTGATTTAATCTAAAACACACATACAAGCATTTTAAAACTTAAAACCTTGTTCAATAGATTTCAGAAATGTTATCAGAGACAACAATTTTGTCAGTAAAGCGTTTTTATCCTGTAGAAAGAGAGATATGCAAGATTGCATTTTTCTTTTTTTGCACATTAGTACAACTGGTAAAGATAAGTATTTTTGCAAGAAACTTCAGTTAATCATGTAAGAGTAGATTATATAGCAGAGTGGGCTTGGTACATGACAGTGCTTCACATCACAAGTGGGTAACATCTCCAAAATCCCATGCAGGAGAAAACTATGAGCCACCCCTATGAGCCACTGTAGCACATTGTGGAAAAGAAGTTTACTTTGCTAATGAAAGCTTTATAACCAATGAACCTCACCTTCCTGGTATTATTTTACATGGTGTAGGGGACAATTCATGACAGGATGACCTTATTTCCAAAATTCCTTACCTTCCGCTCTCAAAACCAGCAAAGTAGCATATTAGAGGGAGGATATGGCTGTGGATTCATCTGTGAAGACTCTGGAAATGGAAGAGAAAAAGTAATTAAGAGCTATGTTCATTTATTCAGAGAGCAAAACCAACACATACTCTGCTAATGGCTGAGAAGTGTGGCTGGAATTCCAAATACTACTTTTAATTGTTTATTATTCAGTCTGTAAAATAAACAGCACTTATTTAAGAAAATTATATGCCAACCTTAGAAATTCTGGAATTATAAAGAGGTTAAACTGACTACGTTATTCACCACACCTATTTAAAGTTACATTATACAATGCTGTGTCATGCCAGGTTAGTACTGCCCACTGGAAATATCACACAGGTCTCCCCCAGATCCCAACCGGATCAAAAAAGTAGCATGAGTGGGCTACTTTTGTATGTTTATGTCTGCTTCCTGGTTTGGAAGGTGGTTCCAAATTTCCATCCTCTCACACATTTTTTATTAAAAATTCAGTTAGATTAGCTGGGACTCTCATGACTGAAGAAACACAATGGCTGAAGGACATAAAGGTTGTGAAAATTGAGGTTACTTCCCAAAAGACAAGCTGGCAATGTCACAGGTATTTCCAAACCTACTACAATATTGATCAATGAAGTCTCAAATCCACTTGACACGCAGAAGCATTCTTATTGATGTTAAATAGTTCAGAGTACGAACTTTGAGCCCCAGAAAGTTAAAAAACAATATTTCAGCTGTGGCTAATACTTTTAGGATTGTAATTTGTGTTGAATCGGGAGTGATTTTTCAAAGCTAGAGAGCACTGCTTGTCCACAATGCACAACTGAATAAGCAAATAAATCAGTTTTTGAAAACGCTGGCCTTAAAGAACTTTTCTGAAAAAAAAACAGCATGTAATAAAAATACAGTGAGGAAAAGCTATTTCTAGTCCTGTAGCTGAGCCCCAAGACAACCTTTTAGATAATATACATATGGTAAAAGGAGATTTGTATAATGGCTTTTTATATTTGTAATATAATCACAGAGATGACTTTGCATTGTAATTCACGTTTGCCCTTATATGACACTGAGTCTCTGTCACTGTAGATCTGAAGGCAAGGCTGCAATGTAGCATGACCCCGGAGCCACTAATTGTTCAGCTCTGGATCTTAAAGCAGGTTTGGGGGGAGAACAGGAAAAAATAAAACCCCCATAACTAAACTAACATTGCATACAAGCCGTTCCCCTAGCTCATGAAGGCAGAAGAAATTTTAACTATGCCAAGAAGGGCAAAAGAAACAAGACTGAAATGTGTTCAACTGAGTCAGGACAAAACAGCAGCGATTTCCAGCAAGCGAGCAGGTTCTGAGGGCTCTTTGCAAATGAAAATTGGCAATTGGCACCGAGCCACTCTTGTAATGAGTCAGTGCCGAAGCCGCTACTACAGTCAGTGCTTTGCCACTCTTGAGTAATAAGCTTTGTTTGGGAAATGTCAGCTCAATTTATTATACATAGATTAAATTTGATTTTCTACTACATTGACAAATTATATACAGACAGGCTTAAGTAAACCTCCTTTCCTATTAACGTACATTTGTTCATATTTCTTATACCTGCTGAGGTATAAGGCGGCTGAGGGTCATCAGAATTGATGGATTGTTACTAATTACTATCACTTTTGTAAGATAAGAAAAACAACATTCCAAAAACATATATGGGCACTTGACTTCCATCGCATTAGGAAAAATATCTAAACACTAAACATACCTACTCTGAGCTTAAAAAGCAACTCAGAGTAAACAAAGTTGGAGTTTACATGCAGGTCTTATAAAAAAGTTCGAATGTTGAAAATATCCCAACATCAGGCAAGATTTATGTGCTCAGCTAAAATGCAGAGCAGTCAATAGGCCATTTACTTATCTTCTAACACATTATAAATAACATATAAATAAATTAAATGAACGTGCTTAATAGCCAAGATAAACACCAGAAGCAAAATAATGACTTTTTTAAAGTGCCATTTCACAGGAAAGGAACACATCAATTCTCTACAAGACACTGAACCCAACTAAGGATGCTGACTCTGGTATATTGTACTACATACTATTTTCAACTTGCCAGCGGGCTAGCAGCTTTCCTCCTCTGCCAGTCCAAATCTTCAGCACTATGAAAATTACAAAGTATTCTGTTTGCACGAGGTTTCTTATTAGATTTTTCTCTAGTTTTCCACTACGATAGAGCTTCTTGTTTGTGCCTACCTAAACTTTGTCACCTTCAATAAATTTTGAGCCCACTGACTGATTTGAACTAAATTTGAAAGACCAAGATCAGAAAGATAGGTTGATTCCTAGAAACTTTATGAAAAAATAGAGAAATACTTGAAACGCCCATGAGAGAAGGCAAATCCTCATACCTGCTTCCACTAAGAGAAAGCTCCAGGTAGAGTTTACACTTTCTTAGACAACAAAATCAAACAGAAAAAAACAAACCTGTAAGAAATCAGATTTCATTCCATTTTTAAAGTTATGGAAACACTGTTAATTAAATGCCTGCACAGTGAAAAAGATTATCTACAGAGAAGTGTCATTTCCCAGGTCCACCCATACATTAAAGACAGAGCCCCGGTGCAGTCTTAGGCAAATGTAATTAGGTCTCATGAACCAGGGCCATATGGTGCCACATCTGTGGTACACTCACAGTCCTTTCCTTTAGAAAATCAGGATCACAGTATCAGATGGACCAGTATTTTGGAGGGACCATAGGAGGATCATCTACCAGAAAGCTCTAGTCAGATCAAAAAACACATTGCATCTTTTCATCAGTGCAAAATAATCCTATCAAGCTAAAGAACACACACACTGGTTTTCTTGGCAGGGGTCCCTATGAGCTGCCTGAAAGAGCCTCCCTGCATTCTTCAGGCCCATGTGCTGATGCTCCAGCTAACCACTGTAGCTACACCTCCCTCTGTCACTGATGGCCACAGACCTGCAAAAATAGTGGCATTTTGTCAGTAGGTGGATAGACTGGGCAAAAACTTAGGAAATCCCAAATTTAAAAACATTTGTTTTGCCAGCTGAAATGAAAACAAAAGTTTTCACAAAAAAAAAGAGACACATAACCTCTAACAAGATGGACAAGATCCTATGTTTAAACTGAAGGAAAATTAATGCAATGAATGTGTGAGGGGGAGGCCGTTCCTTTTTCCTTTTGTCCCCTTTTTCTTTATTAATGTTGCTTTCTGAAGAAGCTCATGAGCACAGGAGAGGAAAAAGTCCTCAAGAGTGAAATGAGGATATGCATCTCAACTTCACCATGAGTGAAAAAGTGTATTTTTTGTTGAAAAAGCCAAGTGGTGGCTTTATGGGTAACTGCTACCATGAAACAAAGCTCAGAGATGTCCCTTTTGTAGAAAATGGAAACTATGAAGTGCTGTTGTCCCACAGAAAGACTGACAAAATGTGGCTTTTTCTCAAGAGAAGAGACTCCTGAGCACACTTCCAAAGGCAGTTAAAATGGTGACATTACTATCCATAACAAAGAAAACGTAAGAAATGCAGTTGCTGAGTGTGTTTCACAAAATATCAGTATAGCTGAATATTTTCACTGTAAATGAAGTCAAGGACATTTGAAGAGGTTAAAAGTATGCACTTATACTATAAGAAAATAAGAAGTCTTTAAGTCCAAAGATGGTAATTTAAGATGAGAAGTACAAGCATCTGGCTGCTTTTTCCCCCTTTAACAGGCAGCAGTTTAATGATACTTGTTTCCTGCCCTGCTGTTCTCCTAATTTGACAGCAAGACTGAAATCATAATCACGTTTGGGAGATATGAGGTAGCATTCAGAGAAAGCATAAGTAGTAAAAGAGATAAGAGAAACACAACATTATATAATTCTTTTTGTATATTTATCTGTACGATCTTTCTTCATGTCACATATGATTGCTTTAAGTATTGATTCATCATCCTCTCTCCAGTATTAGTAGTTCTTGAAATACAATCCTTAGTTTCATTAAATTTTTACTTCTATTTTGAAGTAAAAACTGCTGCTTTATTTCCGGGAGAGGCACAAGTCTTCTAGAATGCCTACTCTTAAGGGATTTGCTTTTTTACTATCACCTTGCTTTTATTGGAAGAACTATGTTTCTGTTCAAAAACAGAATTTAAATTGTATATTGAGCGCATTTTAAACAGCAACTGAAGTACAGGAACATACACAGCACACAAATGTTTCTCTAAGTCAATGAAAGAAACCAACCATGAAAAGTCAGAAAAACATGGCTTACATTTACGCAGAGCACTTCCCTTTTCAACTTCCATCTTCACCTTTCACTGCCTATAGGGGTATTTTTGACATATATGGACAACAAGTAAAGGAGACGGAAAAGTGTTGATGTCCTACTAAAGATAGCCTCATTTGAACAGAACATATAAGACCAGCAGCGGTATTTTCTATTTATTTTGCTTTATTTAGTAGTGTCTGAAGAAATATTATTGCAAGAAAATTTACCTCATCTGCAGAAAATGTTTACATTATGGCAAAAGAATTTTTAGTCATTTCAAGTCCAAGCATATTTGACCATCTCAAAATAACCTTTCTCCTCAGTAAACTACAAAGATGGGTTAAGCTAAACATTTATATCTACATTAAGACATAGTAACACCATCACTTCATTTATAACATGGATTTTTATAAACATAACTTTTTCACTTTGGAAGGCACTCTCAAAATAGAGATCTAAATCAAGTACTTGAAATAAAAAGTAAGGACATCTACAAGATATTTCAGTCCCTTAGTCTCCAAAGTCCTGGAGATGCAGAATCAGGAGTGATTCTGTATTATGAGACAGGCGATTCCCACTTGAATGTGGTTCATGTGAATGCTCAAGGTACCCCACGCATTGCAGTGAGTATGCTCAGTTTCTCAGCACACATATTGTAGATGTTTTCTGGATTTACGGAAGTGCTGATGGTGAGACATCTAGAGAAATATTTGTTTGTCAAAGGCAGCAGTGCTAGGTAATGGAGTTTAGGTGTCCTTATAAAGTACAGGGTCTATTCCCTCTCAAGTATATGGAGCACTTTATGGATACTAAGTGTTTTCACCAATAGCATACAATTTAGATATAATTTCCAACTAGATACATTCCACAGTAAATGCATTTTAATGGACTACAAAGAATGAATAGCGTAAGAAAATAGGAAGACTATCTTGGGTGACACAAGTGATATTCAGCCCAATTCCTAGAATTCACATTAAGAGCTTCTGAAACACATTTTCCTTCCTCAACATTAGGAACACACCGAATCAGTGTATCAAGAAGAATTAACTCAACTGCCAGTGCAATTGCCACAGGGAATCGTTTCCATCATTGCAACACAATATATTTGCCTGGGCATATCACACTAACTAGCTATCTCACTACATTTAGCAGAAGAGACTGCCAAATTACTGTTTAATTCAGTGAAGATACAGATCTAAGCAGCCTATTAAGATCTTTGCTTTGACTTATGGTCTGATTTAAAGTGACAATTCAAATCTGCTCTTGTATAACCATAAAATAATGGGATATTAATAATACAGTTTATGCATTTCAAGCCAAGCTATGTTTTAAGCGTATTATCAAGATGCAATTAAATATTTAAAAATTAAAGTGGAATGATAAATGAGGAGGTTGAAGAAAGGTAACTAAAGCATACAAGTTTTAAACTGTCCTTTTCCTGCGTACATTGTCAAACTTTGTTATGGGTAAATGTAACAGAGCAGCCATTTTTTACCCCTCAGTATTAAACAAGAGTATCCAAGCTGTGACAGATCATTTACACATTTTTTACTCTGTGTATTTCAAATGCAGTGCCAAGCACCATCTCCTTCCAAGCCTTGACAGCAGATGCTGAAATGAAGGCAGGAGTATTAAAAAGATTAGTAAAAAATAGAGGTGGCACAAATTTTAAAATCTTAACTGCTCCAGAGCTCCACGTTGGGCTACAACACCTTCATAAAACCTACATGGTTAAGAACTAGAAGCTGGGTAAATTAATGAGTTTCCCAAAACCAGAAAATGGACAGAAACATGCAAGAGGAATTGGGGGTTGAAAACCATATTATGATTCAGGCTCTCTCTAGGAATGTACATCCAAGTCATGATTAGAAACCAAAGCCAGAAGTATTCATTCTGTTAGAACATCCTCATTTTGAATTTTTCCTGAGCCTTTTTGGCAATAAGGGAATTTTTCCTATGATGCCAATGGACAAACAGATCCACATCATTCAACAGACTGGGCTGCCAGTGGAGATTAAATCCAAGAGTGTTTATGGGAAGAACAAAGTCAGTCCTTAGGTTGCAATGAGGTAGGACTAGTACTGGTCAATAACTATCATTCTTCAAACTTCTATACTGCTTGAGCCTGACATTAACCCATATGCCTTAAAGGTATACATTTACCTTCTACAACAGTCCAACAGGAAATTCTAGAAACTGATGAGACACTTCAGCTCCTGAGGACAGTTCATTCTTTTTCCTCTGAAAAACGTTCAGACAACCATCTCTCCCCTTCCTGATCCTGCTCGGCATTTGAAACTTAATGGGAAATTAAGTTTGAGAAATGAGAATCTTCCACCCGTGAAGAAATACAAATCCTCATGCTCAATAGCAGCCAGGTTATGAGCCTTGAACTGAATCAGCTTTTAGACAGATCAAGTTTCATTCCATATTATGTACCATGTGGGGATACTCTTTTAGAAAAACAGCATGCAGCGAAGATATCTGCAACTACTGGCTATGATTTTTATTAAGGCAGAGTAAATGTTTAATCCAAAATTAATCTTTAAAATTATGCAGATAAGACTGTGAAGTTCTTGTTGTACAAGATAAGCTCTTTATTTTTAATATTGCAGGCATACACTGTAACTACTGCAAATATCAGAGCATGAATGATCTTCTTATAATGCCCAGATTTGGATACGTAAAATTTTTCACCACTCTCACTGAATGAGAACCAGTTTAATAAATCACTGAAATTCACTCAGAAGGCTATGTTTCAAACCTGTCCTGTACAAAGCATCTAGTCAAAGCTGTACAAATAGATTTTACATATTCTTGAAACTGCTCTACTCAGTTTAACAGAATTTATTTATTATATTCTAGAACATTTCAATACATAATGTTTGCTAGGCCTGTTTCCCCATTGTCTAAACTAGCAAATTTTCCGGTCAGGGAACTTTGATGACTGATTTTACAATGCTAAATTACTTCAAACCAAGTAGGGCTTTGGAGATATATGGTTACGATTAAAAGTGGCAATTCTCATGAACCATATGAAAAGCATACTGCGTTAATATCTCTTACAACTCTCTACTATTTTATTCCTTGTACCCTTATTAAATTTTTTTATTATTATTAAAAATGTATTATGGCTAGGTTCAATTGTAAGCACAAAGTGAAATTTTAAAACAAGAGTGAAAACCCCAATGCTGTAGGAATCAGCTGTAGATATAGTCCCTTTGTTTAAGATGTATGCAGTGAATAATGCATCATAAAAGATTTAGAATTTGTTGCCTTTTTCTTTTTTGATCTAGAGAAAGATCAGTCTAGACCTCCATATAACGTGAAGTTCCTGTTCACCATTAGTAGTGTAAATAGCTCCCATATGAATCCTTCGGATACAAATCAGTCAATTACTTAAAGCCACCTAATTTCTATCCACCACACACTATGTAATAATATCCCTTTGCAAGTACAATCTTTTGTGAAGTAAACTTTATAAAGGGGTTATCACATATCATACAGACAAGCAAGCCAAGCCTTGAAGATGGAATTGTGTGAGTTACCAAAAATCAAGAAACAAATTAGAGGCAGAAGTGAGAACAGGATACAGGTCCTCTGCTTCTAACGCTTTGGCTTGCGGTGCTCAGTAGACGTTAAGTCCATGGCAGCCCACGTGGATGAGAGCTCCAGGGATGTACAGATGAGTAGCCTCTATCTGAAAGTCATCTCTAAACTTCCCCTCGAATTATAAGTGAAACCCTTTTGAGCTGTGAGAAGTTCAGCAATTCCCTGCTGATTTCAGTCTTTTATTAGACTTTCTGGAGTCAGGGGTGCTAAGTGCTTAAGCACCTATACAAAAAATGAGGTTTCCTGCTCCCTATTCGGATGAAGGTAATCTGAAGTAGCATTGGACTTGAAGGGGTATTTCCAAACCAAACCTGTATTTTGCCCAGGAACACTTTGCACCATGTTGCCTGCATCACCTCCCCATGGCACCTAGAAACAATCTTTTAGCTCTTGCCACATCCCTCTTCTTTGTCCTCCATTTCTGACTGTCAGTGCTTTCCTTCAACAGAGATTTTTCCATTATCTCTAAGGAACACTGCTTCATTCCAAGTTTCCCTCCCATTTAACTCTGATCCTCATTTGCGTAACTATGGGAAAAAAAGAAGTGCAGCATGCTGCAAAGTTTCTTTTTGCCTTCCATTTGGCCATTTTTATCGATGTGGTCAATTTACAGTTCAGGGACAGGAGGTTCATGTTTACTGTTAACCTTGAAGTTTGGTTAATAACAAACCTTCACTATGATCCAGTCCTCAGAAGTACATCAGAGGTTTAACTGCATTGATATAGACATGTAGGAGTATTTTCCCCTGAATAAAGCAGCTGTGCCATTGCCCAGCCTGGCAGGGTCCATTCTTAGAAATACATGACCTAGTGGGAATCCCCTCTCTTCCATTTCCTGTACATTTTAATAGATCTATCACAGCCTCCAGCAATACAATCCAGATGTTGTCTTGAAGATTTCTGTATCTGTATCGCCATACAACCTAAAGTATGATATTGCCTCCAGCTTTTATTGAGGGAGTTCCTGGCAGTGCAACTCCTTGTTCTGTTGTCTCCTTTGCAGCCACACCAAAGATAAAGACAATTCCACTAATAAGCTACAAGCTATTCTTGTAAAAACAACACTATTCAATGGAGAAAGTGAAATCCAAAGGGAGAAGTCAAAACCTATAACATAGGCTCTCTAGAGGGAGTGTTGTTGGCAGTCTGCAGCTGCGTAACATTTCTGGTTGCCCAATAAAAAAAAGGGAGAAAAAAAAGTGTTTATATTATTTTATTTTTAAACAGATGCCTGAAAAACCTTCTTCCAATCCCTTTTTCCACTGAAAATTGAGATGCTGTGGAGTCTCCAGACTGTTGAAATTAAGGCATCACTAAATCCAGAGAAGTAAAAAGTTAAGAAACATAACTAAAGTATTTTTTGTCAGATTTCCCTAAAGGTTTTATTATGTTTATTACTACTTCTTTAAATGCACTGACTGAATTTTTGAGAGAAATATTTCTGTCTAAAGCTTCTCTCTTCTTTTAGTTAAGATCACAGACCTACAAACATTCACATTACAGAAGAGAAAATACAACCCTAAAACCTTCCTTAAAAACAGAAAAGCATAATTGCCCTTTCCACAATGAAGGGTAATGGTATCCTGGGCTGCATTAGGAGAAGTACTGCCAGCAGATAGAGGGAGGTGATCCCTCTCTTTTACTCAGCATCGCTGAGACAACTGCAGTGCTGGATCCAGTTATGGGCTTCCCAGTACAAGTGAGAGCTGCTGGAGAAAGTCCAATGAAGGGCTACGAAGATGGTGAAAGGACTGGAGCATCTCTGCTATGAGGAAAGGCTGAGGAGCTACAACTGTTCAACCTAGAGAAGAAAAGGCCCAGAAGGATCTTATCAATGTATATAAATACCTGAAGGGAGAGTGCAGACAACAGAGCCAGGCTCTTTTCAGTGGTGCCCAGTGACAGGACCAGAAGCAAATGCAAACACAGGAGGCTCCTTGGAAACATGAGGAAACTTTTTCACTGTAAGGATGACAGAGCACTGGCATAGGTTGCCCAGGGAGGTTGTGGAGTCTCTATCCTCAGAGATATTAAAAGGCCATCTGGACATTGAGCAGAATGGGTTCTAGGTGGTCCTGCTTGAACAGGGGATTGGACAAGATGACCTCCATGGGTCCCTTCCAACTTCAACCATTTTGTGGTTCTGCAGTCTTGGTTCTTCTATATCACAGAAGGGAATTAAACTCACAAGTTCATAAAAAACCACTACTTTGAAAGACATCTTTAAAAGAAGGACTGTGGGGCTGCATTAAATCAAGTTCAACAGTGAGCTCCTGAAAGACAGATAGGGCAAATCTCCAGAAGGAAAGCTCTCCCAAACAACTGGAGCACTAGTGGAAATTGTGTTGGTGCCAAGCCTCTAAAATCCTAAATTCTGTCCCTGTCCTCTCACAAACTGCTTATGGAAGCTTACTAAAATCATTTCAACCCTCCAAGTTTCAGCTACAATCTTACCTCCTAGGAGTTTTATGTGGACAAATTAAAGTGAGATGTTTAGAGAGTGAAATGAGGAGCAAGGAATGCAAAGGCTTATAAGAAGAAGAAATATCAGCCTGGAAAATAAACTGATTAAGGGAACTGCATTAATTCACTTGTTAATACAAAAGCCCAAAAAAGGAAGCCTGTACAGATTCTCCTTGTCCTGCAAACCAATCCCCCACTTTGCTCTGACCCTAACGTACAAAGCTGAGCTTGTAATAGATGAACTCACTCCACAGGCAGCACATCCAGCTCACAAGAGGTGACTTGTGTTACCTTAGCAGAAGGTTAGTGACTTGCCCAGCTTGATGCAGGCTCCAGTTCAGACATGCAGCATCACTTCTCTCTGTGACTTATTCTGTTGCCTTCCATGCATGTGTTTGCAAAGTAAGGATTTGATTGTGATGATGTGTGGCAGAACCTGGATGAAAATGATGAAAGATTCAGTCCAGAAAATCTGAGCCACAGGTCCATACAAATCATATCACATGCACCATGCATTTCAAGAGGTATGATTCTGCTATGGATTTCAGAGAACATACAAACGTCTATGCCTGTCCTTCAGCTTCCCAGACCTTGCTCCCTACAGCATTCTGGTGGGAAATGAAGGCATACAAATGCTTTAGGAACATGACTTCATGTTTCACTGCCGGGGAATTTTTTATTTTCTTTTTTAGGATTTCTGTTTTCACTGTGTAGAACATGGTTGGTTCCTTTTTCTTGGGGTGGGGGGACACAACAGTCTGTAACACCCTGTTTCCATACACTGTTACCATCAATCACGGTCAGATGCCACAAGGGCGTTAGAGAGACTCACACATTTTGTGCCACTTCAAAAAACTCCACCATTTGAGCCTACCTCAGGCACACACAGGATAGTTCTCAGTCTGTCCCACCGCCCATTTCTTGGTCAGCAGCAGCAGTAGAGCAGTGAAACTCCTGAAGTCACCCTGCCACAATCAATTGAATGGCCTTTGACGCCACAGGGCTTTTTGTGATAAGTATGTGTGTGTGGCTAGAAAGCTTAAAATTCAGTATGCCCTTGGGAAAAAAAATCACTTTGCATCCCTGTGAGAAAGCTAATGGGGAGACTGGAAAAAAATCAGGACTAACATTTAGAAAATAGTTGGAGCTCTGGAAGGATATGACAACCAAACAGATAATCAGGCTGGAGAAAAGCGATGGAAATGACATCGCAATGTGCCAATCAAACAGCAGGGAAGAACCCATCGGCCCAAACAAACTGAAACCAACAAGAAAAGATTCTCCTTAACTGCTGAAAACATTGTACACAAAGGAGGCATAGGAAATCTATTGGGAAGGCACTGCGCCAGATTCATTAAATAGCAAGACAGACAATAGGGCCAATAAAACATAAGAGAATGCTTAAGAAGCTGATAAACTATCTTCAGTGGAAAAGGTATTAAATTAACCAAAAGAAACCAGACTTCTGGTGGGAGGAAGAAGGACAAGAACAGCTCAGCCCACTGCTAAAAAAAAAAAAAGAAAATGTAATTTACAGCTGAGATGAAACAGCAAGACCAAGAAAATAATACGGCTGAAGCTCTAGGGAAGCCCAGACTCTGAGTTGTTCAGTCTGAACTGAAGAACAAAAAAAGAAAAGAAAAAGATTCCCAGTATATTACTAAAAAAGTCATACAGCATAAGATGAAATCACGAAGTCACTGGAAGAAACCAGAGGGTTGTGGCAAATATTTATGAAAAAAACCAAAGAAAAGTTTCACAAAGTGTGTGATTTAGAATGACCCAGAAAAATATTTTACAGTTAATGTACTTTCAGATATATATTCCCTCAGTTCCTTTTATGACTTTGTTATTCAATGCACTGATCACTATTAGGATACCCCACGTCAAAGCCACATGAGCTTCCCCAAAGCTCTACCCCAATCACCAGCTTTCACCAGCCTCCCAGGCCACCAGTTCAGTGCTGGCATTTACCCTTCCCAATCGCTTTCTTTTTATCACATAAAGTTATTGAAGCTATGGAGGAAAAAAAAAAAAACACCAAATAAAAAAAAAAGAAAAATTAGTGCAATTATGTTATTAATCAGAAAAATCTTCTACTCCCACTCCACAGAAGAGTGGAAAAGATCATGAGAAAAGATCATGGGAAAAGATCATGAGACCAGGGACAGCAAGTCCAGACCAAGACAGCCTGGTCCCACTCTCAAAATAATAAGGCAGTAGGGGACACGAAAACTCTAAACTAAGGGAAAAAGAAATAAAACTACAGCTCTCTCTAATTTGAGCACCTAGGCATCTTCTCAGCAGGAAAAGGGTCATGTTTGTATAATACCAATCTGACAGAGCTATGATCTCTAGATGCTACTGCAATACAAATACAGAAAGACTGACAAGCAGTAAGCCACTTGTGCATTAATCAGGCTGTAACTGCTGCCTGAATTCCACAATAAATCTCTTCTGGCTGCCTCTTGATCTGAGATAGTTCACAAAGGAAGCTTCTGCTGGGATATTTTAAACACTGCTTTCACAAAAAAAAAAAAAAAAAAAAAGCTAAGCTGTGCAGAAGTATGTGAAAACTGAAAATGGAGAACACAAACTAAACAGAAGTATTTCAATTTTCTAAATAGTGTCTGCATTTTTAAGAAAATCTCTATAGTTCTTTATTGGTGGAAAGAATATCTTGTCATGCTGTGAAATAGGCTTTTATTTGCCCAGCAGATGGTGGGTAGACGTTAAGTTTGTTCTCTCTGCAGATGTTAGGATGACAAAATGTGTCAAAGGACCTTGGACAAGTAGACAAAAGGGAGGGGAAACCTAGAGGGCTGTCGAATCCCTCACTTGAGCAAAAGCTTTTAACTTGCCAAGATTGGAATAGACTATGGCACAGCTTAGTCATTCCCTATAAAATACTGTCTTGAAACAGCACAACTCCACCTGTGCCTAAACCAGTTTTTTCCTGAAAGGTCTAGTGAGGCCAGTAACCAAGAGCAGCAGACATTATCTTGGCAAGGAGTTATTTCTTTGCCTTTAGCCTTCTAAGAAAGAAGTTGTGTTTTGTAATAAGGAATATTCCCCAAGATCTTGGAGCACTTGTAAGTCTAGCTTTGCTCTTAAAGACTGTTCCTGCTGTGCCACTGAAATTGGTGGCAGCACTGTAACTGCCTCTTCCTCGGCACCCGCTGCTTCTGCAAATGCATGCAAGATTTCAAGTTTTAGGAGCTTGTTTAGGAAGCTGTAGGGGCTGAAGTCTCAACAAAAAGCACATAATACAATGCAGAAAGAGTTATTGAAAGGACAGCAACTTTGAAGATACTAGGTTGCAAGCAACACACCTTTAGCCTATTAGAATAATACAGTGCAAACTTGATCTAGATTCTTGTTCTGCAAACTCCTTACAATCTATAAAGATCATAAAGCACTGGTTATAAAGAAAGCAGGAGGCATTCCTAAAGAATAGCTGCTTTACATAAGGTAATTCTTCAGCTGCCTCAAAGCTGCTGAATGATCCCAGCAGGAGCAACATTAGGTCTTCGTTAGGTCCCACCAACTGCAGGAAGCCAGACTGTGCTATTTCCCATCTTGTTTCTCTTAACATTTGTTCCTCACCAGGTATTGAGACAACCAGATCCATTCCGTACTTGCTCCGACTGGAAGAAACACCTATGAAGTATGCTCAACACAGCCCTTTCCATCATCTGTATACTAAGGCTGTTGTCCCCATTTCCAAGAAAGTCTTTCAGTGTCATACAGGACAAGTTACCTAAAAACCCAAACTCTGCGTGACACAAAAAACAGGGCTGTTGATGACTTTGTGTCCATAACGCAACCAAAAAAGCCACATTTCAGTAGCCACCTGACTGCACAGTCATGGAGACACTTTGATAAAATGTGCTTACAGACTCAGCATCACGACTCTTCAGGGACCTGAAGATTTATCTGCTGTGGTTCAAACATTAGACATAAAGGCATTATTTCTCCACTTCGGTCTCTGTAGGATCTAATTGTTTAAGACAACTCACAGCATGCCCACTGCATAAAGACCACCTGCAGTCCAGCACTAAGCACAGCAGTTCAGGAAACTTTCATTAAAATCATAATTACTTTAGTAGTCTCTTTTCACTTGAGTCTTCACCCAGGAATCAAAAGATCAGAATCAAAAGTTTCCTTCTCAGCCCAGCACTAACAGCCCAAATATCTTGCTTTTGGTGAGGGGCGGGGAGGTAATTTCACCTAACTTTAAACATCTGCCTGACCTTTTTAGTTAATGGTGCTAAAAGAAACTTCTAAAACAGGTCAGAAACTGTGTGGTAGAAGTGCCTGTTTCACTCTTTGAACATACAGGGGGGTCTAGACAACTAATCAACATTATGATCCCAAGTAGCCATTTATGTTTTAGCTATCTGAGTTCAGGCGCAATGGCTCCCCAGCTTCATCGTGCATCTCTGGCTCCGGTTGTGACAGAAGATTTTACACTTTCTCCTGCATAATGCTTTCTACCAGATCAGGTTTTGGCAGCACCTCTGATCTCCTCTGAGCTTTGGATAGTCTGGCAAGGTCTAGGTGACAGCACACCATTTATCAGAGACAGCATGCCAGCCTAAACTGGAGAGGA
This sequence comes from Arenaria interpres, assembly GCA_013399435.1. NCBI lineage: Eukaryota > Metazoa > Chordata > Aves > Charadriiformes > Scolopacidae > Arenaria > Arenaria interpres. The sequence continues at coordinate 113,661 of VXAK01010959.1, forward strand.
TATAGTGGCTGCTTTTAATGCCCACCCCTGACTTTTCTCCTACTCTATCATTGCAGCCTGTTAAAGCTGCAGGAGGAGATTCTACTACTACTAAATTTACTCTCCAAAACCCTTTGAGATCTTAAGATGAAGCACCCAATATAAGTGCAGAGAAGCAATGTCATTATGAGTCTTTCAAGTACAAATTACAACTACTTCAGAAAAAGTTTCACATAATTTTAAGTGTCTTTATATCTGTTCCTAATTGTAAATCCTCCTCTTCAACTAAGGTTATCTTCAGTATATAATCAACCAACCTTTCTGAGGTGTCTTTTTAAGCAGATGCCAGTGAGCTGAGGGGAAAAAAAAGAAAAAAGGAATACCTCAAAAGGAAAGGAAAAGACGCAGAAGGAAGACGAAAGCTGAGCTGTAGAAGACTATCACTTTCTGCCCTGTTAGTACTGGCATCCAAGACCATTTTTCATGCTGGGATGTCTTTTTTTCCTGTGCGTTGTCACTTGGTTGGCTTTTTTTGCAAGTGTTTGGGAAATAGAGACAGGCTGAAACTTTGAAATTTCTGCTGATAAAAGGCAAACGTAACTTTGCTAGCCACGTGCTGGGGAGCTAGTTCAATAGAAACCAGCAGGGTCAGCAACAGTCTTTCAGCAAAGAGAGCCAAGAGAGTGCTGATTTCTCAAGTCAGAAAATTAAGGCTCGCCAAGATAAACAAAAATAGTCTTGTAAAATCATTTCACAAATTGATTTTCTGATTATGTTATCATACTGTCTGGTACTATCAGTATCTTCCTCCCTATAAAAACAGATCCTTCTATATTTGAGAGAGGGGAAAATACGTTGAATGCCCAAGTGACTCCAAGCCTATATCATCTTTTTTTCAAATAAGAATTTTAATTAAATTTATAAGCACTTTTACATTCCCAAGCGAGAGAAGCAGTGTGCTTTAGCGAGGAGTTAAGTCCCAGCATGCTAATTATAAAGTAGGTTTAGTTTGTCTGTGTCAGGTTGGATTATTCCAGTCTACAGATTTTCACTATTTACGCTGACCTCCTGACATACAGTAGTTCTAGTTCAGCAATGTAATGTAATCCTGACGTTGACTCTAAGAAGCCATTCCCTGATAGATGTCTCTGAATTCAATGTCAAGTCAGACATTGAGGGAGTAGAGATGTCAGATTTCCAGTTCTAACGAATCTAGTTTTGTTCAATTAACCAAATAAGACAACTGTGGTCAAAAAACAAGTGCAAGAAAAGAAAGAAAAGACACTATAACATACTGAATGGGTCCTTAACCACAAATGCACTTGGTTCTTCCTTCTGGTTTGGTCTTCAAATTCAACTGATGCCAACTAATGAGCTCTTTCCAACCCAACGTGCCACTAGCTGGGCACCATCTTCAAGGCGCAGTCCCACAAACAGACATTCTTCCAAAAGTATCTAAAGATATTTGACTGCCCAGCTCCTGGGATATGCCAGTTTTTATTTTCTGTCTGTGCAAAGAAGAGCACAAAGTACAAAGAAAAAAGACATTCTTAGATGAAGATGTTACATCTGGGCCTGCTGCCTGTTGGTAAACTAATTTGAAGGGAGGTGAAAGAATGCTGGGGAACTGGAGCTATATTTCACTTCACATAGAGAAACATACAAATGAATGAAAGATGCATTAACTTCATTTTTAAATGCAGTCAGAACCACAGCCGTCTTCATCGGAGCTCGTGACAGCCAGGACTCTATGAAACCATATGTTTCGCTTTCCATTATTCCACACTTTATCTAGCTGCAGTGTCCAATTAATGGACATGGGGGAAAAATTTTCTCAGAATTCTGATAACAAGTACAGTATGCAAAAGTTAGGAGAAAGTATTCATTTCAAAGAGGAACACTTAATGATTTATATTTTGTAGTATTTGAAATGTTTCAGGAAAGAATCATCTGAACCACACACCAGTGGTATGAGTTTACCAGTTATGATATCTTTCAGCAGTGAAATCAGACAGGATATTGATGTCTTGCAGAGCCTAGAAGCCTTCATTAAGTTAAAATTCATGTTTAATTGCCCTAAGAGCAGTCATTACATTGAAGACTTCAAGCTACTTCTTCATGGGGCTTGCGCGTACTATATTTGCTCACACTGATAAAATCTACAGTGCTTTCAGCTCTCAAGGGCTCATATCCCCTCTTGTGTTGCTAAGTGGTGGCACCCTCTCCCACAGATGCCAACAGCAACTTTTTCTAAAGCTTTTAACTCTCCTCAGCACAAGTAATACAAACTGCAACTCTGATTTAAGAGACCACAGAGACAGAACAGCTGCAACATTTCAGCTCCAGGAACTTTCCTTTGAATGTGCTGCATTCTTCATTTTATGTGGATTCTCAAGTGACAAATCAAGGAGGAGGGAAAGAGGCCAAGATAACAGAATGAGAAAGCATGCACCAAAAAGAACTTCCAGAAACAGTCTGTTGTTTATAAGTGGCCTCGGATACTGGGATTACTTACATATGAGTTTTCTGGAATGCAACATCTTCTGGCAGAAACAACCTATTCAGAGCAGAGGTTCCAGAAGTGAAACCCCTGGGTCTGTTTGCAGACCACAAAACATTGCTGCATGGTTCACACTGGAACATTTAAACGTAGCTGCTGCTGACAGACACAGAGCAATAGCAACTAAAGGGTCTGGGTCCACTATGCTAGAATCAAGCTTTGCCTCTAGGTGCTCCCAGACATAATGGCCGCAGCCAAAGTGACCCATGAAAGAGTCATCCACAAGAGTCTGGACTGGGCCCCAGTTATACAACCGGATCCTGTATACTCCCCCAGCTACACCTAATACTCTGCTTGGCAGGGAGAAGCTGTTGCATTGACCTGTTCCAGGAGTATTTATGTCATCCGGAAAAGAGGGAGTTTCCACTTCAGCAAGGGCAGAGAAAGAAAAGCAGTCCTTACCTGATGTGTGGACATGAAAGTGGATTGAGGAATTTTACTTCTCCCCTAAATTAACTTTTATGATTTTCTCCTGCCTGACAAAACTTTGGAATTCCTGCCTCAGATGGTATGTAGGACCTATAGTTCTCAGTGGAGATCATGTTTCTTTTCTGGTAAAAAAGAACAATTTTCTTACAGTGGAGTTGGACTCCACCATCAAGCCGGGGCACATATGCCTTTTAATGTGCTAACATCACCTCTTTTGTGCCAATGCTTGTTACTAACATGCATTCATGCACACCGTCTTTCATTCGCTAGGTTTCCCAAAATATTGTCAGGAGCCTTCTTTGGGATACCTTCCTTGCCTTGCTAGTTCTGAATGCTTTGACTAGAAACATGGTACAAAAAACATCTGCAATGGAAAATTGTGTTGAATGACAAGATCTGACACGTGACTGAAAAAAATGAGAAACTTTTATGTAAAAATAGCTTATTCCAAATTTATCTATCAAGTTTAATTGTGTAAAATTGGCCCTTGAACACAGGTACGCCAAATGCCACTGCACTTAATCAATGCAGAACAAACTCTTCAAGTATCTGGTTGCTTAGAATTTTCTTATCCTCCTCAATACTCGATTCATAAGTTCCCTCATTCATATCTGTTAATAACAATAGAAGGGATTCTTTCAGCTGTGCGTCATTAAGGTTATCCCAGGAACAGAAACCTTTTGAACCTGTGACAGAGTTCCTGGAGCCTGCCAGAGACAGCAGTTCAAGCTGATCACATGCACTGCCTTGCTGAGAGTGGTCCAAGCCATATCTTGAACTCAGATCACCCATACTTCATTGTGATACTACTTGCAATCATAAAGGAAAAAGAAACCTGGAATGCATTCAGTGTCTATTGCACTTTACATCAGAAAAATAAGCACAACTGGAGGTAAGGTGAAACAATAACTGTACGGTCAACACAGTCTAGTGTCTAGCTACACAAATAGGAGATGAAATCCTAATATCATAGGTTTTAATAATAAAGTAGCAAGACATCTTGAAAAAAAATTCAAGATTATGGACAAGAGAACTTTGCTAACATACAACACAAAAGGACAAGAGAATATAATTTTTATAATTCTAGTTTTATAAATGTCACAAGCCGCCTACTTCCTGAACTGTCTCCTGCTTTGTTCCAATGTATCCCAGTGTATACCTGGACATGCAGAGTCTGAACTCACTGCTGTCATACTATATTACCCTATTAGATTTGTGCTGTATTAGATGTGACACCTTGTCTTTGCAAGTTAAAGATATCGCTACATATCGCTACCCATAATTATACTGTTGTTTGATATCGCTACAGAAGAAAATGAAAGCTACACCCTGTAGAATTATTTGTGACATATTTCCATAATTATGCAGATATCTACACCACACAAATAAAAAAATTCTGTTAATAGAGCCTGTAAGCAAGTATTTTCTCAAGAATAAAGAACATGAATATGCTTGTGAGACATTTATAGGCAAAACAATATCTTTTAACAGAAGAATCTACTGGTAAGAGGGACCCATATAAAGAAACAATTTAGAACCGCGTAGACTTCTTCTACATAGTCATATAAAAGTTAAGCCGGAAATAATATCATTTCCCTTTGTCCTATATCCATTATAGAAATAAAACCATACAAAATCCAACTTTGCGGCTATCATTTGCTGCAATGGAATTCTACAGTTAAGCTGTAATATCTGTAAAATAATTAATGATTATATGCTGTTCCTTGTTGATAAAGAATGAATTCCTCTTCTTTTTTTTTGTAAAATTCTTTGTATATAAGGGAACGCAAGCACAACATTGGCAAAAATATTTTGCCTTGTATTCTTTCCTTATGTGCAAAATGAAATTAGGTAAGCAAGATATAACTTGCTCGAGAAAAAGAAATCTGCAGGTGAAAGGTAAGAAAGAAAAAAATACAAATATTTTAATTATATTCCTACTACTTGCGAAATACACTTTGGGTTGGGACTTATTTTTCTTATTTTTCTTTATCTTATTTTTCTCCAACTGATCCTCCTATACCCATTAATATAAGTGCTACAGTGCAACATTTAATACAAAATCATCGCCAGTTTGTTCTAATACAACACAGCTCTATGAAACTGAAGTCAACATAATGTCTACTAATGGTTGCAATAGGAGAAGGACTAATCAGAGAGACAAATTATAACAATTGGGTTAGTACAAAGTAGAACTGCATGCTACAAGCCATCTCTTTGGAAAAAGCGAAGTCATTTGCAAGGTACTACCCTGCCCCATGCAGGCAAGGTGGCAGAGCATAGCCGCGGGCAGGAGACGGCTGTCTTGCAATGAGATTTTAGATTCTCTAAAATCAATAGCAGTTCAGCTGCAACAGTACAATCCAGTTATGTTCTATCATCTTCCCTTATTATCATCATTTTTAAGAGCACCTAAAGTTTGTCGGTTTTCTGTTTGACATCCGGCTAAAAGAACAACCGAGGGAGCTACAACAGGCAGAAAAATGGGTCCCTCTGGCATCGCTCTGCCTCTGAAATGGGACACATGCAGAATGCTACCACTCAGCATATGCCTTTCTTTGCACTGAGCTTTATTTCTTGGCTTGTTGGAACAAAGATAAATAAGGAAGCCATTTTAAGTGATGAGATAGATACTAGGACCATCTTTTCATATTCTGGAGCGAATATGGATTTTTTTACATAATTTTTTTGTACTTGTGACACAGATTGGAAAGGGTACCCCAAACAGCAGGACCCACCTCAGCAGTGCAGACTTGTTTAACATTAAAGGTGAGATAAACACAAATAACATACCTTTTCTGTCAGAGATGTGAACTGTAAAAGTGAAAAAAAAAGCACACAAGGGAAAAATTTTCATTTGACTGCCCTTCAGCCCTTCAGTCTCATAATTGCAGTGCTCTGCATTGTATGGACACTAAAATACAGCACAAAATTAATATGGCTAACTAAAAAAAAAAAAAAACAAAAAAACAGAAAAGAAACAATAAAAACTTGCAGTATATAGAGCATGTTTTGTTCGTCTGTTTCATGAATTAAATTGCCCAATTTAATTAAACTGCCCAAGGAAGACCCAAAGGGTGACACGACTGCTGTAAGTGAATTCAGAGTACCAAGAATGTCTTGCAGGGAGGATGGTGAATGACAGCTGTGGTTTTGAGCTGTGGTTTCAAGAGTGGCTCAATACACTGACTAGAGATGTGACTCTGCCGCGATTCAGTATCCTGCTTGGTATCGGACTAAAGTCATTATCAGCCACCTGCTGGGCAGTTTATGTGAGATGAGTCGGTAATATCTGCTCCATACACCAGAGACTGAGCAAGCATAGTAGAAACTCATGTGATAATGATTTTTATTTGGCAGCTAATGTGGGTTTTATTTATCTAGCAGAAGTAAATTCTGCTAGAGCTGATGCCTGGAGCTGATTCTTCCACCACAGGATATGAGCAACTTCCTCAGTTGGAGTAGTGGTTATTCTTGTGTGTTAGAAATATGAGAATAAAGCCCCATGAGACTAAACTTTATATATGTAAATATCCCCAGCAATTTGATTTTTCTGAACCATTGACTGTTCGTCCCATCTTGCCTGTCTCCTTTTTTTTTCCTTCACATCCTTTTCAGCTTTGTCTTGTTCTCTTTCTTTCCTCTGGATTTTGGTTTAGTTCAGCCTTTCCAGAACCCATCCCTCTCACATCTCTACCCGCTGTGGTAAGAACCTGGGAACCCTCTCACCGCTCGCTCTCCTTACTTTTCTTCCTCTTTTCATGGGTTATGTTCCCTCTTCAGCCCTGCCCCACCTGCTGTGACTCATTCCTCAGGTCTGCAGAAATTTGTCTCACAAAGCCCAGCCCTTTGTTTGTCTTTGGGCACCTCCATATTAAATACAGCCACCATTAACCCCATACTCTGAACTCCAACCTCAATTAAGAATCACAGCTAAAAACCTAGAGGTTTTGTTAAATTTATTATCATGTCCAGCAATTAAATCAGGCACAAAAACTATACTAGTTTGTTTCTTTCAGCAAAGACACAGGTTGGGCAAGGATTTCTTCACTTGAGGACACAGGGGGAAGTCCATTTGCAGCCTGAGTCATGTAACATCTGTCCTCTTTATGAAGTTCTCTCAGATTTGCACTCTGACAGTCTTAAATTCACCAAAAAAAAAAAAAACCATCAGAAAAAAAAAAAAACAACAAACCAAAGCTCACAAAAACCATGAAGAACTGCTTTTGCGCAATAAAAAGAGGGAATGTTAATGGACTGTGCTTCTTTTTACAACCCTATTGATTTTGCAACCATTAAACCTTAACATTTTATAGACTTTTTGATATTCATAGTGGATTTATTTGGAACCATCATGTACCATGAAAATCACCATTACAACATCTACAGCTGCTTCCTAAGTAGAAGACACTCTTTTGGACGTGCTTCTCCCACTCACAAACAGCAAGCCCAGTATTTTTATTGTTTGGTCCCCTGACTTGCTGTATAACTTCGTGATCAGTTTTTTAGTGCAGATTTTGCTCTGGACTGAACTGTATCACTTGAATCAGGTTAAATTTTTCAGCCACAGAGAGCTAGGGACACTAACTGCTATTGCCAGCAGTTACAGGCAAAGAAATAGAATTGAACAAAGCAAATAATTAATTCTGTCAATTTTTGCTTTGTATTTGTGAATCATCTGCAAATAAATCTAACTTTTCACACATTCTTAATTACTAAAATTAATAGTATTAACATGAAACTGACTTACGCATTAGGCAAATTTCCTCTGCAAGTCAGATAGGTCTTTCATGAAATCTAGTTCACTGTGAAATCAATGACTAAATTCTCATTAACTTTGCAGCATTAAGATTCATTACTGTATACTTAGTCTATTGCCTGATTACCTGTAATTAACTTCCACTGAAACTTCCTTCACATGAGTCCTACTTTATTGATCATGCTCTCCACTTAATGTAAATAACCAAACATGGTTCAATTTGTAAATTTTAAAATCAGATAGATATGCAATTTTAAATGTTTTCAGCAAATACCTCAAAAGCAAAGATTAATATTTGCCTTCCTTGGAGCTTATTATCTTCTCTCCAGGATATTCCCATTAGTAAAACCTGAGCACTCACATGATGAACATGAAAGATCCCTGTATTGGTGAGTAGTGGGATTCTGCTGGCCAGCCCATGAAGAGATTACATAGATATCCATCTAAAGCTGCTACAGCTGTGCCGATTTGTTGCAGCAGGCAGTAATAACCACACAAGATAGATGAAAGGATTATACCTGGTCTTTAGGGAATGGGTAATGGAGATCTATAATAGAGGAGACCTGCAAGAAAATCTTTGAAACTGCCAAGCTCAGGGAAGAGAATTAGGTCAAAAAACTCAAATAATGCCAAATCCTAGAGATGAAGGGGAAATTCTGAGTTCACTATGGGTGTGCTTCTGCTCATGTAGCACTAATTGTTTAAAGGTTAGGTATCAAATCTAATTCAAACATCTCTGTGAAGCCAGTGGACTAAAAGAGAAGTCAGCAGAAAATTATATATTTTATTATAAGAAAAATATCCCAAAATTCCCCAAACCAAAAATAAAAAACCAAAATAAAACCGCAAACCCAAGTACCAGAAGCGGCTGTCAGGAAGGAACAAGAGCAGACCTTCTGCCGAAGGGGAGTTGAACCAGGAGTGGCAGGGGGTCTCCCTGGGGACAAGCAGGGTACGGTGTCACCAACCAGGGCCTGTCCACCAGCCTGAGCTAGGGAGCAGGGCAAAACCTGAGGAGATGGTGTCCAGATCCAACCATGAGACCAAATCATAAGGCAATACCATGGTGGTAACGCAGGTCCAAGGTCAAGCCAAGAAGCCAGTCCACAGGCTGAGACTGGGCATCGCTATGGCTGCACTAGAGGCCAGCAGTCCTCCAGTGTAGCTCAGGGCAGGAGCTAAAGATTCTAACGGGTCTAAGTCCCAGGTAAGGCTGGTCATTAAGGCCTAGTAGTGCCCTCACACAAATCCAGCCTTCCACAGATTTACAAAGAAAACAAAGCACCTGCATTTTAGCCAGAAATCCAGTGCAACTCACAAAAATGCTTGAGTAGGTTAGCAACTTGTCTTTTACTAATTTCAGTGCATCTTTAAGCAAACCTAGTCCCACTATTACAAATAGTCTCAACGTTTCAAAGTAAACTAATACTTACCTGTTTTACTCTATCAAGGGTTTTGACAGAACTGTTCCACATTTCCCCTTCCATTTCTTGCTACTCATGTTTAGCTATACATTAAATCAATCTGGCGACTTGACTTCTTTTCTGTCTATTCCAACTTTGAGGCAGCATGAGGAAATTGGCTCAGGTGTTAGTCAAGTTGTTCTATAATAGTTAAACAGAACAAGACTTTATTGATCATATGCCTTTCCTGAGTGATGACTCCCGACTGAATTACACAAGAAAAAATAATCACAGTGCTTTCTTGTAATTATCATTCTCTGGTTTTCTGACGTGACATTAATTTACTGTTCTAAATCTTTCAATTTAGCCTGTAAATGGGTCCCAGTCTTGGGCTCCAAAAGCAAAGGCTCAATTATTTTTTTTATTTTTATTTTTTTTTTTTAGGAAAGACCACCAATTTTCCTAACCCAAAACACGTTTGCAAAATAATTTTCCACATGTGTTCAATCTGACAGACAAAGTTTTACTGCACACTTTATAATTCACCAAATTCTGGTGTCATTCTCCATTTCTTAAATTCCAAGAAAGGCCAGTGGCTTTTCATGTATAAATAAGAGAACAATTTGCTGCAATTGGTATAGTCAAAACCAGTGAGATCCCATTCAACCAGTAGTGGAATGTGGAGTTTAGTATCAGGCAAAGACTCCTATATTGTCTATATGTTACTATTTGCTTCCCACTAGTGTCAGCAATAGGTTGTTCGCTTATCAAACACAGAGGTCATCTTGCTCTCATATCTCAAGAAGGTGCTCCAATTCATCTAATTACATAGTTTGATCATTTCATACATTCTTGTTCTAAATAATGTCCTCTTTTAGGTATGGTTTAAAACAATAAGCTTATTTGTTTTATTATAATCACTCCTATGGATACCAGGACAAGGAAGCGAGAATCTCAAGAATATTTTTAAGACTAAGCCATAGTCTTAAAAGTAGCACCACCAGCATAAAGTTGGTTGTAAAAACAGCACTCTCAATCCACTTTAAATATTCTCCTGTAACCTGAGGTATATTTTAATGGTAAAGGAAAACTGACACTGTACTCAAACAAAATCTTGTCTAAATATGACACTAATTAACTAAGACAATTCAGTGAAGAATATATACAAATTATTAAAGTTACTGGTATTTAAAGGAATTTCTATGCTTTTGATTCAGGGAATCAATAGCAATACTGAATGGAATACAAGAAAAGGCACAGAGTAAAGAAGAGTTATTTGTCTTCACAAATTTTCGTTTTTAGCTTTCATCGCAAATGCCTCCAGCTCTCCTGACCTTTGCACTAAGAAGTCACCTGCAACTGCCAGGGTCTTCTCCACGGTCTGGAAAGGCTCAGGAGAGCACAGCATGGCATCAGGTACTGTAGGGGCAGGTAACAGATCTTACAGACTTCCATTTCAAGCCCAGTTTTGAACTGAGGTAGTTAAAGATCCAGGAGTTCATTCATCTCTTTTGAGTACAAATTCTATAATTTTCCGTTTGTACAGTTTTATCTAAGGGCCTGATCCTGCAACTCTTAATGGCTCAGCATCAGACCCCCGGGCAAAAAAGGAGCCAGGTCCAGATGATTTTCATTTAAAACACACTGTAATATTTTCAAAATCAGCAAAAGTGTCATGGTCAAGCTACAAACTCTATACACACAGTCCATATTACAGGAATGGAATTTACCTAAAGATAAAAGCAATTCCCACGTACTCTTTCCTCTATAAAACCTAATGAGCTTTCAGAGGCTGAAAAAAAAAGCATGAGATAAAAGGTTAACGTGAAGTTAGAATGTTAGGCCTGGTCGTGACTCGTATCCTTAGCAGAATCTAATGCTGACACTATCACCACCAAATCAATATAGTCAAAATGACCGTCCTGAAGTACATTTGCCAGTGTTATCTAATTACCAATATCTACAGTGAAATAAAAACAAAGGGTTGTCAACTGCTGCTTTTGTCACTTGGGCTGGGGAACAGTGGAAAAGACAAGGGTTGGGAAAACAAAGTGACTCCTGCAAAACACATTATATTGAATCATATCTAAGTAATCACTTCTTTTAATCCTTTTGAGTATTCCTTTTGGATTTAACTTCTTTCAAATGAATAGCTTATTCTTTAATTTCTAAATGCTTTAGATGTGTTGGGTGGGAGATTCAAAGGGAAAATAGACTATTTAAGCAATTTTCTCTTCAGATATCTGGCGCATCTCTTTGGGCTCCTCCTTTTCTATCCATGCTTTGCATATTCAAGACCAGAAGAAATATCACTAGTTCATTGATAGGAACAAGCAGCTTAGGCTGATTTACAGTAAAAGCGTGCCCACCAAGTCCTAGAGTCCCAATCATTTTGGGGTTTCCTCAGATCTTGGAGCCTATTTCCAGAGTGCCAGTAAATCTGAAAAAGCAAGTACGCAGTGACTACGTACCTTGCAGCAGAGCAAGAAGAGCAACAGAAGCTGAAAACTGCAGAGATGGTGGTTCTTGAGAGTGAAGGGCTGAGCAAGGAGGACAGAAACATCCCGGACTCAGTTCACAGCCTTGTACATGCTTCCCACCAGGGGTGAGACAAGTCAGCAAAATGCAGTGGCCCAGTTCCCCAGCTACATAACAGGGTCAAGTCTTCCTTCCTCTCATGCACATTCTGACTCCCTCAATCACAGTCAGTGCCTCAGCAGCTCCGCTCCTGCCACCAAAGCTCCTTTGCACGAGCCTGCCTGAACAGGGTTCCCCAGGGACCTACATATGTGGATGGAGGAACCATCACCAGAAAACAGTGAGAGAAGCATGGAAACATATGTGCCATGAGATAGCACATGAAAGTCTCCAAAGAATTGGTAGACTGGGGACACCAAGAGGCTGGTGAATGTGTCCATCAACCAGTGGTGGCATAACAGACCACGGCAAGAGAGGAAATGGGCTGCTAAATGTAGACAGAAACTACAAGTATAACACACACCTGCTGGCACAACAGACCTCGAAGAAGTTTCCGATCACCTGTCTAGAAATTATGGTTGTATAAAGAAGGCCATCCACTTCTGACACTTCTGAGTAAGTGTACAGCAGAGTTGGCCTCTCACTGTTGCTCCAGCTGTGTGCATGTGTGTGAAATGTGCAAAAGAGTGAATGAATAATGCAAATAGTTTTCTGCTATTAACAGCTCAAGTCTATTAAAAAAAAATAAAAAATAGAATTTTATAAAAGGTGTTCTAACAAATCCAGTTGTGCTCTGTGTTCCTCCAGACCAGATCTCCCTTCCAAATACACTTCATCAGGTGTATTTGAAGTGTGTAACACAGTATGGTCATAATACTTTTAAGACCTCAAGCTGCTACTTCTACAGTCATTGTGTTATTACTGACAGTAGCAAGAAATGGTTGCAGTTTAAGAAAAACAAAAGAAAAAAAAAGGACCCTCAACTTCACTTTACTATCTTGACTTATACCAACTGAGCATAGGCTCTAGTCTGCTTCACTTGTAAACAAGCATTTGTTCTGAGTTTTATAAAACAGCAGTGAAATGTAATAAGCTAGTATCATGATGCAGACAAAGAGAACAGAACTGGGTTGCACAAGCATTTCCAGATTGATGAATCATGTAATTTACATCCTTATTGCTCCTTTACCACACGGTATGAGCCACTGTATTTACAATAAAGACACATTCCTTCTTTTCTTAAGAAAAAAAAAAAAAAGCATCACATCAGGGTTATTCTATGTAACACATATTACATCCATTAAATGAAGTAAATAGATTTGTGGGTTTTTAAGTTTACTGCACTGATACCATGGACTAGAACCAATAAATCACAAAATAAAAATCAAATAGGGGAGAAGACATTCATTTTGATGAACTAACCTTTATAAAATAGGTCTGTCAGACAGCAGCCTGTATGTGTCCTTGGATTGTCCTGAGGTATCCAAGCAAGATCAGCAAGGGAAGTGAGATTAACAGGAGCAGCTGGAGTTTTGGAGGTAGATCTGAAACCTTGTTCATCTACAGAATTGTAGGCTGGTTTACTCAGTTCACAGATCTGCAACCAAAAAATAACAAAGCTTCACATTTAACACTTTGTGCTTCAGGTGCGTTCACATGTTAAAAAAAAAAGTTTTTAGTCAACTGTAACTGATGCATGTTTATCTGAGACAACAAAATCTTTTTGAGGTAAAAGCCAGTAAAAAGCTGATGTTTTAGGTAGAAGTTCCTGAAGTAACCTGGTGCCCAAAAGTATATTCAAGGTTCTCTCAGTCCAAGATGGAATTGCTCAATAGAAATAAAAATTTTAGACATCAAAAGAGAAGATGTACCTTTAAAAAATAAGTTGGGTCCTGTGTTCCAATTTTATATTTTTGGAGGGTATGGGTTCCCACTGCCACCCTCTCCCCAAACTAATGCCATTCACAAAGTATAGCAGGACATTCAGCTCTAGACCTGACTTTGGTTTTCAGTCCTTTGCTGATATTTTCATAGTTAGGTCAAAGGATTATGCTAATGCAAATTCATGACAGAGAAATTGAATACAGGGGGAGTTTTAACATGTAGCAACGCAGCTCACCAAGTTCTCTGCCTAAATGACGGAATGAACAGCTAATATCTGTGCTGAAAAATGCCTGCAATGTCACTCATCTACAGCAGGAGCTGGAATTGCCTGATTTCTTTACGCTTACAGCCATATATGCTATCAGCCTGTCTTTTTATGCATACTACTCATATGGGTTTGATTATAATTATAGATGATAATGTCCAACTTTTAAGTAACATTTTTCAGCAGTGTATTTCAAAGCATATCGGAAAGGCAGCCAGCATTTTTATTCTTGTTTTATATGTGCAAGAACAGATTCAGAATAGGAAAGTGACTTATATCAGCTCTCTTCACCCACCAGCACAGAGCCCAAAATAGTACATGGTGCATAAAACAAAGTTTTACCGTAGCAGCTAATCTGTTATCAAGAGTTGTTAAAAATTGCAGAAAAAACATTTGAATATTGGAAAGAGTTAAATATTTGCTCTATTCTGACAGCGAGAAAAGTATTATCATGTCTTTGTCCCCTGAACTGATGTAAGAGATTGGCTAAGGGCAATGTCATCTTTTAACCAGCAGACAGACTACCTGACATGGGTCTGTGTCCCACTCTGTCTGATAGTAAGTTGGAAGAGAGAACGGGAAGTTTCAGCAGCGCAGAACCAAATAAAGCCTGGAAAAAACAGGCAGATGAAGCAAAAGATAAAACAGCATGATCGACAACACCAAAGAGAAATATGGATCATAAGACAACTGAGAAATCAATGAACCCAATGAAGCACATTTCCCGGACAAACTGGGTCAAAAGGAGACCACTGATCTGAAACCCTCCACCAGGGAGCTTCTCTCCTCCCCAGGGCTGGCCACAATCTGGTGGGGCTTGCCAAGACTACAGTTTAGTGCCCGAATAATAGCAGAATGAATAACTAGAACCCCAATTCATCCATTATCTTTCATATAAATGCCTGGNATTTTCATCTAAAGGCTGACAGCAGATGCTTTACAAGCAGTCTTTTTTTTTTTTTTTTTTTAAATGTAAAAACACAGAGACTGTCAACAGTGGGGCCACCAAACATGTCCAGCCTCAGGCATTGAGTCCAAAAAGATCATCCAGGAATCAGTTCCTGGCTGAATGAGCCAGCAACTCAGATTTAGGGGACAGCTGCCCATCAGGCAGCAGGAGCCACCCAGACCTGGTCCACAACACCGGTGGATTACACAAAACTATGCACACTTAAAGCAAAGAAAAAGCAAGACTAGGCTGAAAAAAAAAAAAGGGGGGG
>VXAK01010959.1:128671-150849 GCA_013399435.1 Arenaria interpres
GAGGAGGGTGTAGGGGATAAAAATACCCCACATTAAATACCCTGAGGGGAGAAACAGCTTGCTGAAGTGAATTATACAAGTGGGAGGAGGCAACTATTGCCTGTGGTACCAGGTAGGGGACAATTAAGAGTAGGGTCTCTCTAAATGCTGTTGGCACAGCCGACTCTCCCAGAGACTCAGGTACCAGAGCATGCCAGAGGGCAGTGGGCTGAGCATGCTGGCCCTGATCTGAATTCCAACAACATCAGTGGAAGTGTTTCCTCTGGCATCAGGAGATTTTGGATCGCACCCAACATCAACAGCAGCTTTGAACTGGAACAATCTTTCATCGTTGCACAGATCTTCCTCAAGCTCCTTCTTCTCCAGTTTTATTTAACACCAAATGACAGCCTCCTTTGTAAATTAAACAGCTGGGGAACAAATTATCCCAATCTACTTATGGTGTAGAAAATTAAGAACGTAAGTTAGCTTTTCACAATATCAGTACGAAAGCTCTGGAAGTTCCTGAATTAATTTAAGGTTAAAATTTACCCAGTGAGCTGGGCTCACTGGTCTGTTCAGCATGTTCCTACCACCCAGCACACTGATCACTAAACACAGCAGGAGTACGGAGCACAGGCCAGCAACGCCCAGCAAACCTGCAGCGGTTTGTTCCAGTTGATGCCATGTACACACAGTAAGTGTCCCCATAGGTCTAAACTAATTTAACTTAAGAGAATGTAGAAAACGGTCACTTTCATAAAAAAGATAGAGGGAGAGAATGGGAAATACAAGAGGCAAGTAAGAGTGAAAGGAGAACTTGGCCGTACAGAGGAGTTGCATGCAAGATTAGTGTACTCACATATATTTGGTGAAATACAAGTATGTGAATACCAACAGAGCTTTTTGTCTCAGATTTTTTTTCCTAGGTATCTTCCTCCAGCAGACCTTTATAACGTCTTGTCTTCATTTATTAACACAGTCTTAGAAAACCCACCACATTAGTAATTTAAATAAACAAGCTGAACCCCCACTGGAAAACCCAAAGAACATGACACAGCAAAAGGACCTGCAACACAAAAGAATGGGAGACACTGGACTGTGGCCATAGTCTAGAAGGGTTCTTCTCCATCCTTCCTCCAAAAGTTTATTCCCAAACGTATTCCCATGCGTAAATCAGTTCTCTACACCTTAAGATAAATACAAAGAAATATGATGTGGATTTTGTTGCTGTTGTTCCTTACAGTTTCATTTCTTCTTGGCCAGCGGCAGGAAGATGACATAAAGCAGCAGAGTGAAAAAAGACGAAAGGCAGAGACATTCAGGAGTGAAGGTGAAAATAAGAATGTGAGGCAAAGAAACGTCAAGGATGATGTAGAAATGAGAGGTCTGCATAGGTAAAGCAAAGAATTACTGGGCAAGAAAACTGAATCTGGAAAGACAAATGTGCTAAGAGAGACTCTGTAAGGAAAGACAATACCAGGTGAGAAAAAGACAGTGCATTAAAAAAAAAAAAACCCAGTAAATTATCACTTAAAAGTTGGCATCACACACACAGAGAACATGGGCTGAATCAAGGATTCACCATCAGTGTTCATTCTGTCATTGCCTAACTTATTTTGGTAAGCACCTAACTTCACAACCTTAATTAATGTCCTTTTAATGTTATTTTTGTGTGCTTATAACACCTTATCTGAGAGGCTTAGACTTACCCATCAAAATTGCAGCTTTCAGATTTAAGTGCTTCTGGAGCAACCAGAGCATACAACTGTGTCAAAACAATCCTTCTCATGCCCAGCTCACTTGGAGCTAAAATTATTTTCTTTGAAATCCTTTGAAAAAAAATCTCTTCTGAGAGAAGAACAAGCATAAAAAATTGCACACCAAGAAGTAATTTGGGGGATGTTATAAACCATGTACAAAAATAAATTAGAATGAAAGAGTCATCATGTGTGTGCCATCTGAATTGTGGAGTACCCCCATAAATACAATGCATTTGTCAGTAATCCTCAGGGAAGTCATCTCCAACAACAAATTTCATTTAAAAGATTTAAAAAGATCCTACACAATGTAATCCATGGTTTGGAAGTCTTAAGACTTAGGAATTGCACTACATCTCTTTTTACGGATGGAATCCAAACATGAGACATCTTCCTTAGCATCTTTCTCCCTGCTCAGTACGTTTGGATATATTCCTGGGTATATCTCCATAGCTCCCTTTGAAGGATGCTGTGGCTGAAAAATTACTGCAAATAATTTGGGTGCTAGACAACTTTAAGAACTGCCACCAGTGGAAGCAGTTTAAACTTGCAAAAGATGAAAAGACTTTAGTAAGGCATTTCATTAAAAGCAAACACCCTATTTTTGTTTATTTATTTCAACTTATCTTTATAAGCTTGACAATGTAGACAAAAATTTCCAAAGACAGCTCATAAAAGTCTTATATGATGGCCTTTTAGATATTTTCTTGGTATCACATGTGATCTATTTTGCTTGATCTTCAGAATCCTAAATATATATTATTCACTATGCCAGTTGCAATAAGCATTGAGGGACTATTTTCTTCACCTAGAAGACGGAGATCACAGATCTCAAATGACAGAGAAGATGACAAATGTTCAGAACAGATAAGAGCGCTGAGCAATGCGTGATCAGCAACCTCGGCACAAACAGCATCTGATATCCTTTGAGATCCTTTTTGTTAGCGCCCTGCTTTGATCAATGACCAGGACTATTTACCTAGTTATAGTCATTAAGAGACGCTGTACACATTGCTCTAAGGAACCTGATGGAGTAAGAAGGGTAGCAGTACATTAGTTTAGGTTACAATAACCTAAAATCTGTAGCCCCTCTGTTTTAATTGCTCTAAATCCTTCTTTTACTGATAATGTTCAATTAATAAGTGGATTCTAATAATTTCACTGCCACAATCCTCATTCATTACCCTAGAAGAAAGTTGTACTTCCTAAATTATTTTTTTTTTAGGCAAATATTTAGTCTGGTTTATTTGGAAAAAGACCTTCTTAATTTGGTCAATATAAACTGAAGCAGTCAGTGCCACCAGAAGTAGACATTCAGTGGACAAAAACCATCAGTTATTTACACCATGCTAGGGGGTTTCTTGCTTGCTTTTAATAAACCTCTGCATTGTAGGCATCTCAGATTATTGCTAGTGGTTTGTGCCACATCTACTGTTCATGAGATACAAGACAAGAATCCACAGCTAACACTTTTTAAAGTGCTTTTATGTCATGCTGTTAATTTCATTTTTGCAAGCTTGGATAATTTAAAAATGCTACATTTGAGCATTTTCTAAGTTTTGAGCAGTCAAAAGGGGAGAGGCAAAATAACCCCATTCACTTCCCATCGTATTAAAAAGCAGTGGTCAGGATTGGGTGGAACAACTGACATTAAAAGAAGCATCTGTAACTTAATGAGATATCACCAATAATTGCCCTAGCACCACACCCAAATAGTTGGAATTCTCTGTGTCTTTATCAGTTTCAATTGTCTCCAAATTCATTCAAATACATTTTTCTCCTGGGAAAGAATCGTGGTGCAGACTGATGCTTCCATTTTTTTTTCTTTTTTTGCCTCTACAAAATCAAGATTGAGCCAAGCAGCAGCATCAGTAAATGTTATAATGTCCCATTCCATTCATTGTTCCAAATGTGACTTTCAGAGTCTAGCAGGACTACTTATAAAACAATGTTATTAAAAAAGCCATTTTTATCTTTCTCCATATTATTTGTATTTATTAGAGAAAGGAAAACGAGTACAAAACCCACTAGTGCCATATTGAAGAGCAATAAATTAAATCCCCAAATACAGGAAATGAAAATACTCTGATCCTCCTAATATCAATGCCTCTGAGTACATATGTGGAATAAATTTAGCTGCATATTTAAACAAACCAACTGATAATTAAAGCTACCACATATGCAGGGTAGGGGAAGTAAGACAGTCACGTCAGAGGGAAAACAGAGTACCTTGGTTTTTCATTTCCTGGTTTTTTTCTGGATTTCTATTTGTAAGTTTAGAGTTGCTTCAGTAAGAAGCTACATTTTAGATTTAACATCTGTGCATGAGGATAGTTAGATAAAGCATATACAGACATATGTATGTATGTATATTTATATATTTTATGTATCTCTGAAGCAAAGTATATACAGAGTACTAATAATGCTGCTTCTTTCCCAGAAAGAGATATAAGTTCCAAGAGTCTGGTCATATCTCGAGGATGACATATTTCGGTCTCTTAGGTGAAAGGAGGCAAGGAGATAGCCAGCTGGCTCATGTGATGGTAAATCTTCCATGCCAGCTGGACAAGAACTAGTATCGCTGTTAGCTTTGGAGGCTGCTGCTTGCCTACTAACTACAGGAAGACCAGAGGAGTTAAGGAGCAAAATCTACATGCAAACAATTTTCCATTCCATATGGAGTTGTCATTATCCCTTCGAGTATAATTAGGTTTGCCAGATTTACAGTGCTGTATGTGGCAATATACAGAATCAGACTGCTCAGCTACTTGCCTCTCACACAGCATTTCCAAGTCAGGCCTCGTTACTCTCCTGGCAGTGAACAATGAGGGAAAGAAGGCACGTTAGAACTCCTGGTCCTACAGGGAAGCTGACAAAACTCTTTAAAGAAGAAAGGAAAGAGACGCTCAACCAAAGTGAAATATGGACATATTTCTAACTTTTTTTCTTCCGAAACACCAGATAATTGGTTATGGTGTTTCGGTCCAGGTACAGCCAGTGGACTGCCACGAGATATGACATACTGCAAAGAACCTTAAAAACTCCACTTTCAATGACTCTCAGCTGCTGAACTTGAAGGAGCATACAGAATATACTTATTATATTTTTTTTTCTTTCACTGACTTAATATAATCATTACCACATTTTTGCAGCGTTTCCAAATACACCTTAACATGCCACTTGGTTTAAAACCCCTGAGGTGGAGGCCATGGCTGAACTCAAACTGTAAGGTGTCATAGACTATTAAATTGATGATGTGTGTTTAAGTTTTATAGACAAAGATACTAAAGGGCAGAGTCTGACCCATGCTCATCCAGCAGATCTATGGCAGGGATGAGAACAGAGCACACATGCCTTGACCTCAATCCTGCATGTGAGCCAAATGCAACGTCTTTTGATTTAACCTGTAAGTTTAGTGAAGAGACAGTTGGTAGAGTTATGGTATCTCCTGTTAATCAAGACCATTAACATACTGGGTATTTAGAGCAGCTCCTTCAGCTCATATGTATGAAATACTAAGAATAAGTATAATCTCTGAGGAAGAAGTCAACTTGTCCAAATAAATAATCTTTATTCTCAGTCTTGGTTCCAGATCTAAACAGACCACCCCAAAAACGTCAAAAAGGCCACCTGAGCATTACTACATTATGTACCTCCACCTAAGCCCAGAAACACAAAGGGAAAAAAAAAAGAAAACATGCTGACAGAGACATAAACTATTTTGTATCAAGCCAGTGATAACATAGAGAACTGCCTCCCCTAAGATTTCAGCCACGCTTCTCATCTGTGGAGGTCTGGCACCTGTCTAAATCATATCAAGCCACTTACCGTTGTGAATGTAATAAGTTGTACTGATGACACAATAGGGCAATATGAAAAATATAGAGAACATAAATGAGATAAATGCAATAAATTTTTTTAAATAGTCCACAAAATAAACATAGGCTTTTCAGACTCTGCAGCCTACAGTCCTGACCCCTGATAGTCAAGAACATGACATCTCTTCCTGCCTGCCCATTAAAGCTTGCTTTCCTTTCAGCTAGGAAAGGAAAGGCAACCTTAGGTCTCATCATACAGACAGAGTCTTGGCATATAACAAAAATTTCAACTAAAGACTCAGGGTTCACTGGCTGGAAATGCCTGGTCACACAGATTGCAAAGACCATGAACCTAAGTACAGACATAAAAAAGACAAACGCAATCCTATGACACATCACACATTGTATAAGAAGTCAGAGCACTGTGTATTACCTCTGTAAGACCTTATCTAGAATTAAGCTTACAAACTCCAGTTACCTGTTTTCATGATGAATTTAGACTCCTACAGGTCAGAGAAGGGCTAAGATGATCAGAGGAATGGTTATCTTACATGAAAGGCACAAAATTCAGAAAAAAAGAAAAACGACAGAGAGGTGTCTTTAGACCTCTGTATATGAATACACCAGGGTATGAACACTGGAGGGAGAACAGAACTGTTGAAGTGAAAAGCAGACTGAAGAGCCAATGGATATAACCACACCATAAACAAACACATACTGGACCTTCTATAATGCAAGTGCATTTCTAGAATATTCTGCTTATACAGGTAAGAGGAGCAAACATCCTAACCAATTTTGATGGAACTGGCACATTTATAAACAGGGTGATATGAGAATATGCTTAGCACAGCAGATTGGATTTGATGATCTATGAAATCCTTTTCACTTCCGTCATCACATCTTTTGCTAAGTGATTACCCTAGTGATTGAGTTAGGAAAATTCACGTATCAATACAACAGCAAAACCCACCATGGGCTGATGTTGAACAAAGCCGGTCAGCATATTTGTACTGTTTGTTTTTTTGGGTTTTTTTTGGTTTTTGCTGGGGGGTGTTTACGTGTTTGTTTTTCATTGGATTTTGGAGGTTTGCTATTGGAATTGTTTTTGGCTTTTTTATTTATTGTTTTGGCATGGATTTTTGGTGGGGTTTTTCTTTCGTTTTGGTTTAGTTTGTTTTTTTTAAGATCAACCCCAAACCTGAGCCCATAGCTTCTAGTGTGGTTTCTTTTCATATGGTCCAAAAGAAGGTTGTGCACAAGAACAGAAGAAAGAAACCCGAGTCGTTTGGAGGTACTGTACTACACACAGCCACAGAACCAACATGGAACGAGGAAGAAAGTGTTCATCATTGCTGCCTGGCAACAGGCATCTGCTATATGTGTACCACTCCTGCTGGCTTCATCCCCGACACCATCAACAGTCCTGCTGCTTGGGCTTCACTCACTAAGGGGTTTGAAATGCCCTTGTCGCAGTGACTACCATCACAGAGGCAGTCATTTTGCCAAGACGACATGTTGAGATCACTTTTCTTACAGATGCTGCTTCCTACAGACACCTTCTCAGATCACGGAAAGGCCCAGGCATCCAGCTGCCTTACTAGACAGCCAAGAATATTTGGATTTCACAATATCTTCAGAAGTAGCTAAATAAATCACCATGACTGATTAGCTAACATATCTGTCCCTGTGAAAGCAATTTTACAGTTAAACTACAACAAAGACGAAGTGGGATAGAGGTGCTATGTCCCTCAGCTTTCTTGTATCTAATGCAGGCAAGTTGGGGGGTTGGGGGTTTTTTGTTTTGTTTTAAATAGAGAATTGAACACTGAACCATCCATAATCTCTAGCTTCTTAGCAGGCAGCCAGGTTCCTTCCTGGGGTAAAGTCTCACATCCATCATTTTTACATTTAATAGAGTATTTTTATTGTGTATCAGTAAGGAGAAAGAACACCCTCCAGAATGCAAAGTAGTAAAAAATAATTTAATAAGTCTCCAAACAAAAACACATAGGTCAATCAAAAGACTGTTATCTTGATCAACCAATGAAGAGTTTGTGTCTCCAAAATTTCCTTTTTTTTTTAATTATATAAAGTTGATTCTTAAAAAATACTGTTTTTTCCTCAAAGTTTACCAGGATGATAAACTATCCTCTGCCTTGGCCTCTGACCCAGTTGGACTTATTTCTCCCATGAAAAGTAGCAGAATGCACCGTTTAACTGTTTGAGTTAGTGTATAACACCAACATCAACCAGCTGCCTTTAGAGCGATGTAACACAAGACACGAATGCAAATTCAAGATGAGAAATTTGTCACCACCAGTAGAAACAATTTCATTCCAGATAACAGGGGTGATATATACCTATTCCTCATATTTTAGTTCTCCTTGCTTTGCTTTATTTATGTGCCATAAAGCTGTAATTCACCAGTGAAGAATGAAACACTTTATTGAACATCTATACAGTATTTACACTCGCTGCATCAGATGCCACTTTTTCATCATAATGGGACATATTGGGAAGCCCAGAGCTATGAAGATTTATGGACTTCTGGACTGCACTGGTAAAAATACAGAGTACTGTGAGCAGACTCTCACCGCGAGCCCAATCTAGTAAACTTTCACATTAATTAGAAATCTCTGGAGGGTATATGGGTAACAATTTAAGTTAATGGAACATCATTTTCTGTCATCAATCATTCCTGTAGGGATAGTAATAATTTAAGAAGAAAAAAAAATTAAAATAAAGACAGTGTCTGACAAAGGAATTTTGAAATGTTGTAATCCTTTCAATTTATAGATTTTACCAGAAGTTGTGCCTCCAGAATTTATGATCAAGTCAGCTTGTAGCATTATTTTTTTTTTTCATGACAATGACATTTCTATGAGGAAAAGAAATTTTAATTTAGAATAAAGAAATAAAAGTAAAGAGAAACAATGCCTCAAGGTATGGATGATGAAGGCATCTTTTGCCTCCAGAATTTTGTTAGCGGTTCAGATCAAACTTCAAGCCTGTCGCTTGCAGGTATCTAGGTATAAGCTTACCCCTGTGCACGGACAGCCCAATTTAGGAAAGCAAGGCCATTCGAGATTAAGCCAAGGCTTGTATCTCTGGGTGAACACTGCCTTAGCTACAGCAGAGAAACCACTCGTAATATTTCATGGAGCCGGAGTCCTAAATACATCAGCTGCACTGTGCTCAGTTTTGACAGACAGGAGCAAAGGCAAAAAAAGGCCTCCAACCAGACAAACATAGATGACTGTTCACATTAGGTGGTTTCAGCCAACCCTAGGTGAAACCACCAGGGTTTTAAAAGTACAGTTGGGAATAAGAGTTTGGGAATCATCACCTAAATTTATGAGAGATTAATTGAATCATACCTAGATTCTCAGGAGATCCACCGGAAAGTAAATTTGTATGCTTTGCTACCAAAGTTGTTGGTATTTCTTTTTATTCCTTTCTTTTAGTTCAAAAGGACAATACTCTTATAAAATTTCGTGTCATGTCAATTCTGTGTTAGACAGAACTCATTTGCTCAGATGAAAACTGTTAGCTTTACTTGTACTAAGTTTCAAGAGTCACAAAATGTGAGAATGGAAATATTACGAGGATGTACCTTAAAGTAACTACACCTATGCATATCCAACTGAAATTGTTTCATGAGCAAAAATCTTAGCTGTTTGATTTTCCTAGCCAGGTACCACAGTGCCATTTTGGTGTATATACCCATTATGAAAACAGAATAAGGGGAGTGAAAAAGCAGAGGAGTTAGCAAATTATTCTGTTAATAGCCCTTTCTTCAGAGCCAAGCTACATGTGATTTGGACTCCTTTCGGGGCTGCAGATTAAGATAGGCAGCACATGTCAAGAACACCTGAAGCAAAAGAGAAATATTTGTTTTACCTAGAGCCATCTCAGCATATTGTAAGTAATGAGAAACAGTTGTCTGGCTAGTCCAGTTTGCTTCGCTTCTGTGGAAAGACTAACGATGGCATAACAAAAAGCCTAATTGCTTATTAAAGCATGAGCTTATTTATTTCCTTTTACCATGAGAGCACTGTAAGAGACAAAAAGCAAGCTGTGACATTATACAGGCAGAATGAACAACAATAGATCACTTCAGAGATTTAAATAATTAAAAGTTATGTGGATCATGTATGGTAACATCATTGCAGATAAGCTGGATTGTAAAATTCAACTTCAATTATTCAAGCCTTGCTCATTCAGCCCATCCACAGAGAATCGCTTTTCTAAGGAATTACACTGAGGATTACTTATTTGTTTTCCTAGATGAGATATTAGGACCAGAAGAAGGTGCTTCATATAGTTAAGCATCAAGAAATTTTATCCAGAAGACTAACAAGAAGGGCCTAAAGAAAAAAGAC
Organism: Arenaria interpres; assembly: GCA_013399435.1. Classification (NCBI taxonomy): domain Eukaryota; kingdom Metazoa; phylum Chordata; class Aves; order Charadriiformes; family Scolopacidae; genus Arenaria; species Arenaria interpres. The sequence continues at coordinate 138,611 of VXAK01010959.1, forward strand.
ACCGTAGGGCAAGCCTGAATGACAGCCTCTCAAGAAAAACAGATGGATTGGATCATCATGCAATTTGGTTATACAACTCCGGAAATTTCACAATTAAAGAGAAGAAAAATGATCAGTTAAGCAGTGATTAACTATGATTTTTGTGGTACTACTAAGGAAACAAAAGTAGAAATAGAACGCAAACAATGGGTACCAAATTTACATATTTTTTACAGAGGAAACCTTCAGTCATAGATGGTACCCCTGACAATGAGGTTGATCTCAGCCTCAAGATCCTTAATTCTCCAAACTGAAAAATGTTTTAGGGTACATCTTAGGTAAATAAACATTTAGAGAGAAAGAATGACATCTCATCTATCTGCGGAAGGCCCCTTTGTTTATTATGGAAAACCTAATAAATTGTGAATAGCTAATATCTGTAGTTGTACCCAAGTCCTATGACAAGAGATAAACAAAAACATATCTGAATTTTTGGGACAGATGCTTACTAAACTCCAATCAATTCTTATTCTTCCAGAATTTCAGTTTGATCTACAAACCCTCTATAGGGCCTATGCTTTAAGCAAATTTACCTTATACAGATTTTGCCACCATTAAATGTTACAATCACTTTTCAATTTTTACTTAACACACCATCTTAAAATGATCGTGCAGTCCTGATGAGGTCATCACTATTCTGGGAATGTACAGGTTTGTTGTCAGTCTTCATATCTTATTGTGAAATCTATTCTGTCTGGGCTTTCTTACCTGTCAGCTTGCTGTTTCCTTGAACAAGAAAACAGGATATTCACCTTCAGTTCATGAATAAGTAGTCCATTAGTGCTAAGACAGAGGAATTTGTCAATATTCTTGTAGCAGTAAATTTTCAGAGCATCTTTAGAGGTCCACTTTCAATGCTAAACAGGAGATATCCCTGGAATATCCATCAGATTAATCAAATTTAATAAGAATTGATACTGTTTCAAATAAAGGCTTATTTCTTTGGCTCTTAAACCTCTCAAGGTCTTAAAATAGTCTTAAAACTTAATTGCTTCTTAAAGGGTTCTTTGAATTTAAATAATGTTTCAAGATGGCATCATATCTTACAAATAGTCTTTAGAGAGGTAGCTCTTTAAGTTTCTCTCAGAAACTTGTGAAGCACTGCAAGATCAATTCATTCACAAAATACATATTCAAATAACTGCTTATATCAGTAATTAGTTGTGGCATCATATAACCCTGCCATATTGTACATAACTCATTATTCAGGTAAGGAGGAGGAAAGAGAAGTATGTGACAGCTTCTATTAAGGTATGTTTGCCACACAGGTCGAATACAGAAATCAGTCCTAACTGGAAGTATGCTTAATCGTTTGCTTTAAGGCACTGCAGTCAAAAGAACACAAATGTGCCTAAAGTGCTTTCCCAAATACAAGTGAATAGTTAGCTAAAGTTTAGGGATGACTCAATAGCAACATAGTAATTACCAAGCAAAGTTTATCGTGGCTTGAGTATCTTGCCCTGACAGGACAGTGCTCGGTATGAAATAGTTAACCACACTTGATAGATGACTTTGAAAACAAGGACTAATTTTCCTCGTTATTCACTTATCTTTGTCAGTGTCTCACCTTTCAGAGCACAAATGAGAAGCCTCTCCAACTACTGCAGCAATAGAAAAAAATAGCAGCAAGGCAGGGTTAAGCACTTCATTGCATTGGCATCTCTTTCTGTGCCTCAGTTTCTCAGGATTTTCAGTTGTCCGTTCCAATTAGTAGAGAATTATGGAAGAAACAGGAGCAAAATTAGGATGAGACCTGACAAAGATGGAGTATGCAGGTATGAAAATTTAACATAAAGCTAACAGGTTTAAAACACAGGGGTTTGCCAGTCTGCCAAGGCTCTGAAACAAATTTCCATAAGAATTAAGGACTATTACAAATGGCATCAATTCTCACTCCAAATGCAAATCACTCTTCTTCTGTCCATCTTGCTTCCCATAAGCAGGAAACAATCCTATCAAAACAAAACATTCCTACTAAGTATCTAATTCTTCATGTAGGGAAAGAGCAAGCCAAGTATGACAGATGCTAGTTACCTCATAAACTTGCAAGGTACTCATATACTTCACAATGAAAGCAGAATGAGAACCTACATAAAATAGAATAGCATACAACAAGAGCAGTGCAGGAGGGAGACTGTGACAAGGATATCATTACCGGGAGAGCAAGATACAAAAAAAGCTACTGAAGACATGCTGCTGCAGCTGAATTATGTAGAGCTCTGAAAAAGAACAAGTTCGATTTTAACACACTGATTTATTCTGTTTCTCTTCCCTCACTTATGCCGTAATCATTAATCAGCTACTTTTACAGTGAGAGAAACTGGTTTTTGATTAAATTAATCATGAATACAGTCCAGAAATAGTTCCCTGCAAGTATTCTTTTGAGCAAACACTTCACTCCCACAGCTTTTCACAAAAAAACTCTACAGCAGATAAAATAGGTACAAACATGATCTAAGCAAAACTCTATTTAGCAGTTGTCAAAACACTAGTGAGTAGATTTCCTCATTATTCACTCGTCTCTGCTGGTATCTTTGCAGTCAGGGTGCAGATGAGAACCCTCTGCTGCACAGCAACGAAAGCAAAAGGAACAGAGAAAGATTTCTAGCTGGGCTGGAAACCTCTCTCCTCACCTTGGCGCTAGGTACCTATGAATTTAAGGGCCAGAATTGTTTCTGGCAACTCTCAAGAGGCGGAGAGGAGGACTGCAAGCCAGAGAATGGCTTTTGAAACAGGAACAGATCTCCTGCAAAAGCCATTTCACTGCCTAAAATCACTTTCATCTCAGGCCATTTGTCTGATCGAAACTGTCTGACCCATCGTTAATAAATAACATTACAAGGGCAGTTCTGTTCGGTGATACTTGAAGGTTTCGGCTTGTCTCTAGATTAAAATCACTGTTCCGGAGGGATTCCTGGACAAAGCCAGGAATGGGAGTCACGTGCTCAAACACATAAATGTGTTACCCTTTGAGCTGAAATTGTAGCTCCTTACTTCAAGAGGCTCCACCACTGCACAAACATTAACACTTATTACTCTAATTGCACGCTTGGATGAAACACCTGGTTTACAAATACAATGCCAACATATTATACGTGTTTAAAAACAACAACAAAGTCCACTGACTAAAAGATCCGAGGATTTGCTTGGAGACTTATGTATAACAGCCATTTTGAACAATTCTAAATTTAACCAATATGCTATAAAAACAAAATGCACATCATTTCATACACTTGTCACTAACACTAATTTAAACCACACTGTGGAATAAGCTATTTAAATGGGCTTGTTGACCTACTTTTTAATCTCAGCTTTTGGGGAAGAAAAGAATTTAAGTGTAAATTCGAAGACTGTTATTTCCTATAAATCATATTTTTGTATGGTTCTTACCACGCAGTATTTCATTTTATGAAGGTTTTTTTCCACCAAATGCAGGTACAGGTTAAGCCACAGAATGTGAGGAGATAGAAAAGTATTTTAATTCATTATTGTCTTGCAGTGATCCTCATTGTCTGACATTTTGGAAACCATTTTGCCTATAATCAGTCTTTTCTCTGTCCTCTCAGTCACTTCCATTTGAAAAGAATGAGACCATCTTAAACATTAAAAGGAGCTTGACACCATACAGAACTACTTACAAGGAGGAATAAAGGGACTTTGTTTAATTTAGTTCTTTGTCATAAAAATTCTTTCCTCAAGATCATTCCAAACAATTATTCACTTCTCTTTAATGTTTGTCCCAAGCATGTATTTTTAGATTCTTCGCTGTTCTGTTACACCCTGTACGTGTGAGCTCCATTCCAAAACGTTATTCTTAGGACAACAGTTGTTCTATATATTTCTCCATAGTATTCAAGTTAAAGAATTGAACTAAAATAGGTTAAAAAAAATAAATCTACAATGCAATTCTTGCCAGTGTGGAAACTGATGAACCAAGCTTGCAGAACAATTTATGGGTAAAAGAACCATTTGCATTTTTACAGGTACTTGATTAGAAACTGAGTGCAAAAGTGGGTCTCTATGCCTCAGCTTTTGTGCTAGACAAGCAAAAGGTACAAAAGGAGAAAAATACAACTGGCTTCTGACAAAGGAAAGCTGTACAGCTGGCATGTCTCCCTGGCTTCTGTGGAGTTCTGTCAGCTCTGTGGACTATTGTTCAGTAGGCAACTGGACAATAAAGTCCACCCACAAGTTGGATGAACATGAATAACATACACAAAATCTGAATAACATACACATCATATACACTTGTGTATCTTATCATGAATAACATACACAAGTCATGTTTATGACTTGATGCACAGAAAAGACAGTAACATGGCTAGGAGCTAGAAAAACTGGCTTTGAACTACTTATTCTAACTGTGGCAAGCTGGACCTTGCCATGAGTTAACTGACCAGGCTTTAGGATGTTCATCCACTACTGTGTTGAAGTTGCACAGTACAAAGAAAGAGAGTATAGGACCTGCCGTAACAGAATAATCCTTTTCCTTTGAGAGACAAACAGAAAGATGAAAAGGAGAAGAAAAAAAAAAAAGTGAAAAAAATGTAATTGTTCTGGTGTCATGCACATCAAACGTAACTGTTAATACCTTTATTAAAGAGGCCAATGAAACCATGCACATCCATAGGACTGAAGGCTTCATCCGAGTAAATGACTAACACATTGTCGATCTAAATTTTTCTAGAAACCTGTCTTTGGTGAAGAAGGAACATATCCTGACTTCTTTGGGATATGTGAATTCCTTAGTGGTGTGCATGCTTGCACTTGACAGGATTAGAGAATCGTGAAGACAAGCTTCTTTCAGTAAAGGATACAAGGGTGGCATTTTTACCTTTGATCATAGTGAGGCAGCAGGAAAGCAACCAAACTAAGCAAGGGGTGCAGAAACTGTAGGGTTAAAAAACAAACAATAATAAAACTAAAAAAATCACAGCACAAAACAATTTATGTGAGAGCTGGCAAGGCAAGATGGGATGAGGAAAAGGTATCTGTTTTTCTTTTGCATAGACTCTAAAGTGGGGAAAGAAAGAAGCGTCAATAATTGACACAGCAGCAGAAATCCTGTTAAAAAAATGTATAAATAGTAAGGTGACTCCATGTAGAATCTGGAGAATGTAAACCATGTCTACACATGTAAAGAAGTCAACAAAACATCACCTGAAAAAGGTCACGGAAGAGATAGTCTAGGGGTCAGACACGTAACAGGAGAAAACAGTACAAATTCAGATTTTTAGTTACATTTAAGAGGATACAGGTAGGACTGCACAGACAATTCCAGACTGCACAATCACAAACCTACAGACCAACCAAGGACCTTACCATTAGCAGTACGTAAACTACAATGAGATATTTACAGAGGAGCTTATTGATCAAGTATCCTCGCTCTTCTATTATCTGCAAAGGTTTATTTAGTGGAAGTCCCAGGCATATTTCCTATTCTTAGGGACGGGGACTAAAAAAAAAGAAATAAAAATTATTTTGAGTAAGTCAGTCTCATTTCAGCTAATCATAGCCTGACCTATCACCTTGCCAGGAAAATCTTTTCTGCCTGAATTATGAGGGGTCGTTTTTGGCTTTTTGCACCCTTGGGAGCTTAAAGCCACAAACAGAAACCTGACAGGAGGCACAAAATGGATCTTTGACTTACATTTTAAGAAATATGCAATGCATTCAAGCTCTACACCAAAAGTTCAGGCGGCAATTTAACTGTTTGCAGAAACAATTAAGACTACTTTCCAAGAGCCAAATAACAGTCAAGGACTAGTAAAACCTGTAAGTACTTTTTAGAAGACAGACAACACTGAGGATTAAAAGGAAAACTTGGTAAACAGATTGACTTAAATTGTGTTTTTTATTAGTACCTAACATAGGGTATATTTCAGAAGGCTTTCAGATAATTAGCTGGCTTTAAAATACTGCACGTCAACATTTTAGTCAATATCTCTATACATCAATGAGCCAAAGCAGAGATCATTTTCTTTGCAGCAGGCAATACTTCTCGCTTTAATGTAAAGCACCGGAGAGTACATCCAGCAGCTCAGGTGGCTTTCTTTTAGCATCAGATGTCTCCAGCTGAACTCTGGCTACAGAAAGGAGGACTTCCTCAATAAACAGAAACACATTACCAAGGATGGTGTAGAGGAGAGGGGTATAACGGTGCAATGGAAGATTTGCTAGGCAGAAAATGAGGCTGTATTTCCTTCCCTCTCTGCTCCTTGAACTCTGCCCATATGGCACATGTTCTATGTCATCTACAAGACTGCAGGCCTGTCCCTTCTTCCAACACAATTCCTTAGAAAGCTACTGGAGACCTCCATGGCACACTGTTGAGATATGGCCTAAAACACATGGTATTTTCCAGCATCTTCATGTCTAGTGAACATGAGAAGTTATAAACCCGAAGCCCAAATGACTCCTCAGGGTCTCTGAGAACCTGTTTCATCCTTTGGAGTCCTTCAGAGGATGAAATATTAGAGTTGCATCACTTCCCTCAGCCAAGGCTCGAAGAAAAACACAACAAGCTGTCAAAGAGAGGGTCAGACCTCTGACTCGTACAGTCTAGAGAAAGGATTAACTTCCTCTAGAAAGTTAACAAAATGCTTGTGCTTCTTTTAACACACACACACAGTATCCACAGGTATTGATCTCAGTCACATGCTTGCCACGCTGCTGCAAGCAGAGGTGCCCAACACTACATATACTTCCTAGCGTTATATTTCTTTAAGATCATATGGTTTGGGAATCATTGCCATTCTAAGGAACTCTCAGGACAAATTAATCTTAACTCCAACTCTACTGGAATTTCTTACAGCCATAATAAGGTATCATAATACAACATCTGAATTTTTAAAAATACATATACATGGTGGGTTTGATTCTCATTTTGCACAGCTTTCTTTCGTTAAGATTTTCCTAAAGTCTGAAGGCAGGCCCCAAAGCTAGTGGAGGGTAAAAAGAAAAATAAAAGTTACTCTCTTGAAGGCCCTCCTTTCTCAGGCTGACCAGGAGAAATCTGAACCAACCTACAACTATGGGACACACATATGACACCTGACTGTCCAAATCCCCCACGTACCCCAAACTGAAACGTCAAAGCAAAATAAAAACAACCTAGGGGTAGCTAGAGGAGTGAAGGCAGAGGAAATCTCATGCAGAGGATTTATTCAACTGAAGCTTTGCAGACCTGATCAACACTTCTTCTGTCAGGGAAGGAAGTTACTTCAGAGGACACAATCTTGTCCCTGAGCTAAGTCAAGCAACATGAATTGTTTAAGTATGCCTGCTGAAATTAAGTGGCATACTACAAAGAATAAGAGGCCAGGTCAGGGGAGCTAACATTTAACCACATGGGCAATGAGCCCAGACAGGGGCAGTTAGGTCCAAGAGCAGTTTATAGCTGCTCCTTGGAGGTGACAAAAATCCGGAAGTGAGACAGCAATAAGGGACTGACTTCTTGTAGTCACTGGCAGCCAAAAAGAGCTAAACAAAATGACTACTGTGTTCCTCACAAAAACTTTGTGATTTTCTGCAGGAGCTGACATAATTATCAAAGTGCAGATTTTAGACAGATGTGGGATTGTTTCCAGAGGGCAAACAAGTCAACCTGAAAAGCTCTATGAAGGAGCTACCAGACCTTCATGGCTGTCAAGGCCAGAAGGTGAATACATCATAGTGAGTAAGAACAGTGATTTATCCCTTCATTTAGAAAGATCTGGTTATCACCTAGAAGCTTCTTTGAATAACACAAGAGACCCGTCCAATAAGCCAAATAGCAAGAAACATTCATGCCATAGGAAATCTAATTTTTTCATAACCAGAGTTAGAAGCTGTCTCACGGAAGTACATCTAATGAAACTAGGAATTGGGCTGAGACTCCTACTCTCATGCGATCACTTCCCTCCATCCTTATCCTCCAAAGTCACCAATGGGATCACATCAATCAGAGGCCCAGCTTTAACGAAGCGTGTGAGGGAAAAGTACCAATAGCTGTTCTTTATTATCAGACAAAACAATTAAAAAAAAGAATCCACCTTTACCATCTATTAGCTAGATCCCAAGTAAGTTGATAAAAATAAAGAGATAACTTCACCATCTCCCTTTACACTGCTGTTTTTCCCTCTAGCAGGATCATACACACACCCGCCCAAAGCTGAGAAAACACAGGCAGTTATTTTTCTTCGTGGAAACAAAACATTTTGTAATGATTATAACAGAGTTCATTAGCCCTGAGAATACAGGTGTAGAATAGGAAAACACATGCACAGAGCAAGTTTAATCTAACAAAGTTTTCCAAATTAAGTTTTAAATACTGTATTGTTACACCTCTAAACAGTAAGCCTTTTATGCAGTACAGGCTTTTAATACGCTTACTGCACAACTCATACCCGCCCACCTTGCATGTTCCTATTGCTAGATTCTGCGTTTCCTTTTGGCAACTGCAACTAACCTACTTCCAAAAAAAACCTAAGGCTGTATTCCCAGTTAAGAGCAGCACAGTGTTGATCAGAGAAGTCTATCACAATAGGAAAAGATATGGTTTATAATATGAAAATGGGGAGAACCAGTAAAGTGCAATTCTAGAGTAATGGCTTTTAAGGTTGTGTACTTTTTGGATATATTTTACCTCTTATTGTGGATGAAATCAATGGGCCCATGCTGTTTTTCAAAATCTAAAATAGACAAGTCTCTTTTTTATGACTTAAAAACATAATTTAGCCTTTGCTGAGCAGACTTATTTCTATACACAAAGCATGCCAGTCAATTACATCGAAACAATTTCATTCAGGTCACTAAACATCAGTAGGTAGGCATGATTTAGTGCCAGGAATGTATTATACAAGAGCACAGCAATTTTGAGGTTTGGAATTGAAATGGAAATTGCAACGTGGATGAATATTGACAGTAAGCACATACAGCAGCAGGGAGCATTCTGCACTTACTCAGGGCCACGTGACCAACCTGTTCCTGACAAGGAATCCTTATTCCACATCATACAAGCATAACATTGTATTTTCTTAATCAAGTTAATTTCTAGCATTTGCATACAAACTGCTGCAGAAGTGTAGGAGTCACATGTATCAAGGAAGTTAAAAAAGTGAAGTTATTACTCTTAACTTCATAGTTCTAGATTCATAAAAGATATATTATCTTGCATAAGTGAAGGTTTTTATTTAAACCTGAAATAAAACAATATTCCTGGCCGCAGTCATTCTCCCTGAGGAAGAACTAGAATTGGTGATGACTTATGTTTATTGATCCAACAACATCTTTGAAGCACAACTGACATGCTGAAAGATGAGACATCTTGGTTTGGCAATTGTTCACAAAGGACTTTGATACCTGTCAGATATAGGATTTTGGTATTTTCCTACAGAGATAAACAAAATATACATCGACTTCTTGCAATTACAAGCAATTACTTAATTAAAAAAACTGACCTGGTGTCTTATACTCTATAATACACGGTATGTTTCTGGAAATAATGCAGCTCCTAAGACAACTTTGAAAGATTATTTCTACTTTTAAAAAAAAGAAACTGTCTCAATCAACCATCACTACTTACCTAATTTAAAGCTGGCATGCTCTGTTGACCAGGAGGCAGCAGAGAATTCCTCCAACTACCTGCTTTCTCTGTCCAAAGTGAACATTTATTTTTTACTACTCAAAAAACCATAATCTCTGAGGATGAAGGCTATTTCTTTGCTGTGATTATTACCTCTTGGCTCATATACTCTGACAATCAGAAGTATTACACTGTAGAATACTTTTTCCATGTGATGGATTTCATCAATTGCTCTCTAGCAGTATCTAAACCACCATCAACGTTACACCAACAAAGATCATCTTTCCTCTGAAAGATTTGGTGTTATGACAACATTTGTCCTGGTTTTAATTAATTCAGATTGTCCACTGAATTAGTCAGTTAAGGGCTCTAAAAATTGACACTTCCATGATAATTTTACATTTCTCCTTTCCTGCAGTTACTCATCACAAATGGAAACAGCAGATCGCATTTTAAATGGAGTACTAGAGCTTTAAAATTGTTGAGCAAACAATAAATAAATTAATGGTTAACTCAATTTGTAATCCTTGTAGCAATAATAAGATTAAACTATCATACTGAATATGTATAATTAACAGACAGGTATCGTAATTGTTTATATACCAGCTATGTTTTGAAGGGTTACCCCACAACATCCTCAGTAGCTGCTTCAAAAGAAACAATGGCAAAGAAATCTCTTGGGAAATGACCAAATACCATTTTTAGATAGCTAATTAACAGTTGCAGCCGCCAGCAATGTAAAATAATCAACATGAACACTCTGTTCAGTCAGAAATTTGTTTCAAGGTACCAGCTGTCACAAAACAGTGAGACAAGAAAAAAAACAGGTAGAATAAACACTTAATGGTCTTTACTAGTCTCAAAAATCTTGAAGGGTTTATTTCTGCAGCCCCAGTCAGTGCTTATGTCAGTGGGACAACGAGCATAAACATAACCTAACACAAGGAACATCTTCAGGATTCAGGTATGAACGTCTCAAATACTAAAGGTGAAAAACTGACACCACTGACACTGAGGGACTGCCACAAGAGCAGTGGGAGCAAAACTTCTCCCCCAGATGCCTAACATGCTTTCACCTTCAATTGTTCCCTCCTTCTTGCCCTATTTTTCAGATACTCTTACCTTCTCATACCTTTTTCTCTCTCTACTCAGCCATTTCAGCACCTCACACCAACCTGCCTTTGGCAAAGGTAAGGCAAAACCTTTAAATGTTTTCTCTGTCCAAAATTATAATTTTTTTTATACAATTCAAAAACCATAATCTCTGAGGATGAAGGCTATTTCTTTGCTGTGATTATTACCTCTTGGCTCATATACTCTGACAATCAGAAGTATTACACTGTAGAATACTTTTTCCATGTGATGGATTTCATCAATTGCTCTCTAGCAGTATCTAAACTACCATCAATGTTATGTCAACCAAAGACCATCTATCTTTCCTCTGAAAGATTTGGGATTATGACGAGATTTGGCATCAGTTTATAACGTGGTTAAATGCGCTTCAGTGCCTTCACACAGCTGCTTTTGTCCTCCACACGCTGGCAACACAGGATCACATTTTCACTTTCAAGGGCCAAAAAATCAAAGAACTAAACATTTTCCAATTCTGTTCTAAAAGAATTTCAAAGGGGAAAATAAATGGCCCATGTCTTGGGGAACATGGAACAAAACCAAAAAGAAAAACTGCAGCCTGCTCCCAAAAGCAATGTTTCTCCTAAGTTGGAACGAGCACAGATCCTTTGTGTGTTAAATGGACGGGAATTACAAAAATATTTCTTTCACAAGTTCTTGTTAATCTAAATTACACATTTTTTCAAACTCTGTTCTTCATTAGGAAAGAAAAAAGAAAATAAAAACCTACACAATCTACAAAAGGTTGTTAGAAAACTTATTTTTTAGAAATTGGAAGATGCTTAGATGGATACTCCTTGTTTTACTGACTTAGGAATCTTTGACTGCAAATACTTATCCAAGATAGAAAACACCATGTCAATCACTGTAGAGCTTTAAGCAGTAGTGTCCAAAACAACCGTCTCAAATTGTGACAATGCATGTCCCAATGCTTTTATCATTGCCAACATGAGCCTTGTACAGTCTAAGCATATTTTACAAACCAGAAGATATTTTACCAGTTTATAATATCTAGCAAATCAAAGAGAATTATGTAGTCCCTGACTCTAAGTAACCATGAGTTCATTATACCTGTGAAACAGCATACAGGATGATCTCAGAAGGTCTGAAGGTATATGCTCAGAGGCCCTGACTCTGCTCTAGCATTTTCCATTAAGTTTGAATCAGACAAAGGTATTTGGATTTGAGAATTAAGCAGCGTAACAGGTAAACCACAATTCTTAATGAAGTAGCTACAGTTTCAATCAAGTAAAAAAAGAGAAAAAAAATCAGTAATGTGGGCACTCAGCAATGGTTTAATATAGAAACAAAATTTATGAATCATGACAATTAAATAATGAGTCATTAGGGGAGGCAAGTAAGCAAAATCAGTTCCCTTTTTAACTCTGCATAACTTAAGAGTTCAGTAATTATTTTTTTTAATTGCAGTAACATTACTTCTGAGGGCCAAGTACAACAGCTTAAAAAAACCTTTCAATCTGCATAGATCTACATCATCCTTTTC
>VXAK01010959.1:150862-162196 GCA_013399435.1 Arenaria interpres
ATCTACATCATCCTTTTCTAAAACTATTTTTCAAATAAGTACCATATCCACTTACCAATAATATATTTCAATATACAAACATGGTCCTAACTGTTCCCAAAGCAAGCCACAGACTTTCATGGATCGATTTCAAAGTACGAAGTTTCACAGAATTCCGATTCTCTGAAGGAGAATGACTGCAAGAACATGCCTGGCTAGTAGCACAGAGTGCAGATATTTCTTCAGTCACACACTAGTCAGAGCTCACTAGAAATTAGGTTTGATTTCTGTTTTTTTTTTTTTTAATTATTATTTTATTTCATAACCTAGGGAAATNATTATTATTTTATTTCAAAACATAGGGAAATCTGAGTCTGCATTACTTTCATAACACACTCTCACAGCAAAACAGGAGCCAGACATGGAAAAAAAGAGGAAAATGGTACACTCCCTACTCCAACCTCATCCTCCCAGAAAATCTGAGGCTGCAAAGATTAGTTCTCTTCTTACATAAGGATTCTCTCCATCATGAAAACTGCCATAGGGTAAAGGAGAAAAACAGTCCTAGGAAGCTGCAGAAATAAGGGCCAGCTTACATATGCAATAAGTACTTCAACATTTTCCCCTAATGGATCAATAAGTGAGTTCTTAGTAATACACATCTCCCCTACAAATTGTCAACAAAATTGAAATGGGACTGCTTGCCTTCCTCAGAAGACAAAGCTCCCTCTGAATTTGCCACCTAGCTAATTTCTGCTGCTTTGGCTTGATTTTACCTTTCTGTTTGGTATGCTCTTTCTGTTACTCTTCCGAGTAGATGTGTCAATTCCTAAAGGGAAATTATCCGGGTAATAAGACTGCAAGCACCTCTTAATGTTCCATGGGCACTTTATAGACTGACAAAGGAGCTCAGGAAAAAGAAAGGAAAACAATCTTAAAGTCTTAACGTGTCCAAGATACCACACAAAACATGTCAGATACAAATTAAGACTTGACACGACAATTAGCTTTTATTTTGTTGCAGGGAAAGAAATGCTAATAAAAAAAAAAAATTATTTTCTTTCTCCAAGCACCTCAAGTCACAAGGACAAGCTGTTACTGACCATTGTTTTCTCTGCTTTCCCCCATCCCCCAGCCTGCTACACACCTATATATTCTCCAATTTTAAGTATATGATTACATTTGCTTTCTCATTTTAGCTACTCTGCAGCAGGGATTAGGGTCCTTCACAAGACCTTTTCATTTACTAAAGAATCAAGAAGAAATAGAAGGTTAATGATTCAAGAGTACCTACAAGGAAAATTGACCAAAAACCATTCCTGGTATAACCTCATTGACTTCATGAACTCAGCGTTTACTGCCTGTTTTTATACATAGCATCTTTGAAGTAAACAAAGCATAAGGGCTTTTAGAAGATGTTATACATTATAATGAAATGGACCAGAATAATTACTTGTTTTAAGCACACTCCTCTGCCTCAACTTCATGATTTAAATAGGAAACACTAAGGAGTAAATAATATATATTACAAGACCAGTAGAGGCTGGCTTGTTTTCTTTAAGCATAGGTGGCATTAGGTTAATTGGTTTTAATGCTGGAGTGAAATTTCACTATTAACTGATGTTCCTTTTGTTAGTATTATATCCCTGCATTTACTCTAATATAATTTCCTGAATTAAGGCAAGTATCAAAAAAATGTGAATTAGCTAGTTTTTCCTGTGCAGGAAGAGGAAAGACAAAGACATAACAAGTGATGCTGTAAATCTTCAGGGTAGCTAAGAAAAGAAGCTGGCATTCCATTAACTTAAAAAAATAAAATAAAAATGGAGAGAGAAGGAAAAAAAAAAAACCAATCACTACGGGGGAAGCTTCATAGCTCTGTAAAAGGATAAGAGATAGTTGGAGTGGGACCTTGCTTGCCAGCATGCAAGGGTCAAGGGCTCACTGATTTAAGGTCAAATTGAAATACATTAATTTGAGATGGCGTCTCCACTGATTTAGTTGAACTTTATGTTCCAGATGTCTTCATGAAAAGGTACACTTCAGAGTAGTGAGAGACACACTTTATAACCCATTTCTGTGTGTAAAGGCTGTTACAGGAAAGAATTTAGCATGATGGAGATTTTTCTACATTTTCATATTGGCTGTAGAATTGCTGTTAGATACATTTATTCAATAAGCAGGTACACCCGTTACATTTAAATACAAGAAAACTGAGTTTATTTCCAAGAACCCACTGTGTTGACGAAAGACCAGTTACACAAATCAGCTGGATAAACAACAAAACTTATGAAGGCTGGTGACCTTTGCATAATGCCCTGTATGATGTGGCACATTCTTACAGGGGATTGTGGATGGGGTGGGCGTTTAGAAAAGCATCGGTTAGTCAGTCATTTCTGAAGGGAAAAAGGGGCAAGAAACATATTATTACTTACAAGCGTGCATCACAAGAAAGTTCTCCCAAAAATACTATTTCCAAGAGGCAGACGTCATGATTCCTGCCCTTTTCTTATAAAGGTGCTACTGTGTGCTAACATCTGTGGTTACAAGTGAGGTCTTTGGGCATCTGCACTTGAGCAGCTCTCTCACTCAGGCAAGAATTTATCTACCTCAGTTTGCAGTGTCCTTCTGCTAGTGAGCCCTTACAGAAGCAGTATGACCACACACCCACATGCAGGTAGGGTGATCAGGATATCACCACAGGGACACTATAGACACAGAACCACTGATTATTTTCTCTTCTAAATGGAGAAAATCAGGAGATATTACAAATAGGAGGTATAAAAATGAAGGATATCTATTTAAAAAACCTTTTTTGAAATTTTCATTACAGAGGACGTGAGGAATAATTAAAGGCCAGCTATATTTCTTTGGTCCACTGACATAAACAGAAAAGAAGGATAGGAATTTGATAAAACAGGCTAATTTGCAGGGCATAAACTATACTAATGAGAAGAAATTAGGAGTAGGAAATTTTAGGCTAAATATTGTAAAATACTGACAGTTGGTCATATCTGTTTTACAGAGGAACTCTACCACTTGGTACATGCAATACTAGCAAGCCAAAGCAATCATGAATTTATGAAAAAGCAGATATGAACTAGATACTTTAATATTTTTAGCCTCATCTCGATTCTTGGACCGCAGGCAAATGAAAAGGGGCCCCAGTTAGCAATAGCACTGTTTCTAATATTTGCCATTCTTTTTGGAAAACCAGCTCAGTTTGGAAAGTTACAGTCCTCTGAATACAGGCAACACTATTAATCATGTATTATATCTTGAGATGGGTATCCATCCCTTCTCTCCCTCACACAGGCTGAGAAACCATTAAATAGAACAAAGCAGAAAGGCACAGCCTGTCAAACTGCACAGCACTAGAAAGGTTATCGTAATACAGTTGCAGGCTGCTGTCTTTTCCAGCCTGTATGACAGATGAAAAATTTCATTCTTGTGACAAAAACGGTAATGAGGATAGAAAATGGCACAACATGAATCCAGCTTTCTGACAGGGCTCGTAATGAGAATCAGAATTGTGCAAAGTTAATCTAATCCCATCACAGCATTAGAACTCAAGTCACAGGGGACTTGCTTATATCTATAGTTTCATATACATTATCTCAGGAGCACAAAGCTTTCGTGGAAAAAAAGACACAAGAGCAGTTTTTTGAAGCTGAAAGAGGCTCACACTATCATAAAATAATGGGGACAGTCTGGGAAGATCACCCTCAAGCCCTAGCATTGTAAATGCAGCTGATTGTACCATTCTAAGTTAGATGACCTCCAGGGGTCCCTTCCAACCCCATATCATTCTGTGAGTGCATACTAGTGCAAACATTTCTCTATATGCACAAGTGACAAACTCCAATCTAAAGGTTGATTTCCTCTGATCTAGAAGACGGACTGTACAGTGGCTTTTTGTCAGACATATGCATAAACTTCACCATTTCAAGAAAGAGATGTACTAGTATCCATTTAGTAACTGAGTTCATATTATGCAGCAATGCTGTGTGGTATTCTTTACATAGCAATTTATTATTATTATTATTATTTTAAAAGTGTTACTGACTTTCCAGCTTAGTTTTGAGTGTTTAGGGACTGTCTTCAGACTAACATCATTTATCTTTCTTTTCCAATCAGCTGTCATAAATTATCTCAGAATTCTAAGTGCATAAAAATTGGTCTCTAAACAGTGTTATGTTTCTGGGACATAAAGAATATAGTTTCTATATAATGTACACAGAAAACACTGTAGACAAAAATACTGTAAAATGAGTTAGCCGTCAGACACATCACTAAGCCTAGAAACATTCTTAATTTAGGGAAAGATTCCTAATTATCACTGAGGGACCTCCATCTCATATGTATCTCCCAATTTGGAGTGCTAGTGCTTCAGATATGTAAAAATATCTAGGATAAAATCCTCTCCCTCTCATTACTTTCCCTCCAGTCTCATTATTGAACTGACACTGAAGACACACATGGGATTACAAGTTAACCCCCTTTGCTAAAAAAAAAAAAAAGGCACAAAACTACTTTTACTGTGCATCCTAGTGAGCTGCGTCAAGCAGAGATAGACATTAGTAGGTTTACTCAACATAACAGATAACAAGATAGTTTGACTCCTACAGTGGGAAGCATTTTATTAATCCGGACCTAAAGTCACACACATTCACCCAGCTTCTCAGAAGGAAACCACATGGTGCTTGTCTGGA
Organism: Arenaria interpres; assembly: GCA_013399435.1. Taxonomy (NCBI): domain Eukaryota; kingdom Metazoa; phylum Chordata; class Aves; order Charadriiformes; family Scolopacidae; genus Arenaria; species Arenaria interpres. The sequence continues at coordinate 155,554 of VXAK01010959.1, forward strand.
AGAATAATTGGGTTACTTCCACTCAGTACATTCTTCATATGTGAAGAATATAAGAGATGTTACTTCACTGGACTGCAAAATCTTAAGTATTATTATTTAAATATATATCTTTATAAACCACAAAAAACTCCAACAATGTTCTTTAAAATGACTCTGAGAGGATACATGCTAGATAAAAAATCTAGACATTGGGAGGCACATATGTAAGACAAGATTTTGCATGACTAAGTTACAATAAGACCAGGCATAATTCATTGTTTCATGTCTTATTTTTTCAAGATTTAGCACTACACAGATAAAATGCTTTTGAAGAAAGCTCTTAACTTAATCCAGAAGATTTAGTCTAGGGCATCTATAATAAAAAAAAAAGTCACAGAAAACTATTTTAATAGTTTATTAAATCTATTCTTTTCCTATTGTGACATTCACCTAGGTAAACATCTTCATATATGTTTATAAAATCTAGTATGGCTTTCCTCTTGTAGGATTGCCACAACCCCAGTGCAAGGTAACTCCTCTTGCTTCAGAGAATAAAATTTCTTCAATTATAAAATACAGACGAAAAGCCTAAAGTACCATATTTTCGTCTGCGTACTTCAGAAGACACCATTTCCATGACTTTGTCCCCCACCATTTTCATTTGTGTAGTTTAAGCCTATAAGTCAGCAGAAAGCCAACTTACTGGCACAAAACATCTTTCAGTACAAGGAGGATTCAACTTCTGTTACCTATATAAGTGCTGATTATAAAGTTATGGTGGATGCACCCTTGGAAAAGGGTAGGACACAAAGAAAATTGTGACAGAAAATGGCTTATATGCAAACCTACTGTAAAGATAGAAAAGCATTATCTCAAACTGTGTTGTCAAGGTTTTGAGCATCTCATTCTCATTAATTTTTACAGCTGTAGAAGGCTAAAAAGAAAAAAAACCAACAATAAAAGGAGCAGAGAGGGATGGAAAAACTTAAATGATTCTATGTGCATTATTAACAACTCCCCAAAGACTCAGAAGCTAGTTGCAGTCATTTGGGTGAGACGATGCAGGCACAGCAGAAATCTCACAAGAAACCAGATTGAGGAGAAAGCCTGACTTAACAGTCCATCACATTACTGCTTCAACTGATGGAGAACATGGCTGTACTGTGCCATCTACAACTGTTTTAAAGTTTTATTTTCCTCCTTGCATATCTTGCTTCTACTTGAGAAATCGAGGAGCTGGACTCTTATTTTCCAGGACACACCAATGGCAGGTAGGTGATTTGTTTAAGCTCTTCTGATGAAAGAATGATAAAGACGATAAAGCTAACTTTAGCAAGCATGGGGAGCGATGTTAAAAATTGGAAACAGCAGTCGCCAGAACATGAAAGAGTCTGTGACCAGTAATAGCATTGGCCTTGGAGCAAGAGGCAAGCACTGGAAAGATAACCTGTATCACTCTCCAGTTCTTCCAGAGGTTTACAAGAAGCACTTGGCACAGTACTAGTTAAGGGTAGTGGTGCGTGAAAAAACCCACATTCTTGATCTGCCCATGTCTCTGTAGGTGCCTAGTGAACTTGGGGTACTTCCACCCCTAGATAAATCAGGAACTTGTCAGCTAATGCCTTCCCACATCCCTCCACAAATTAATGTTTCAAGATTTTTTTAACAGAGATGGAGTCACAATAGTAGTATAGTCAAAAAGAAACCTTCCTTCTTGCATTACATGTATGGGTAAACTTAATTTTTTGTGACTTTTACCTGACACGTTAAGATATTAAGCAACTGGCTATTGTAGCAAGATCTGAGCCTGGTCAATAGCTCAGTGACATTTTTGCATGACAGATTATTACATGCCGAGCAACGTGAAACTTGTATTAAAACGTCAAGAGCTGTAGCATACAGATGTACATAAATCTGGAAGCTTCTACTTTACATTTCTCAAAAATACCCAGCATTTTTTCTTATTATTTATTTGAATTCAAGAGAAAAACACAACAGTTTCGTCTGGGGCTGGGGGGTACGTGTAAGGTCTACACCATATGTGTCCCGCACAACCTCAGGGTAGGCCTTTCACTCAAGAATAAATGGTGGAGCATATGCAGCTTCTCAGCCACAGCCAGCAGCACGGGGAAACTGCCTCCCAAGCCAGGAGGTGACTGGTGTCCCAGTCTTAACTTCAAAGGGAAATCGCACACCTCCACATCACATGTTTTCATGCTGCTCCACAATTAGTTGCTATTCTTTAAAAATCATACCCATGTGAACTCGAAACATACTGTCTACTCTCTTTTGGACTGGGAAGTGCTTATAAGTATAAAAAATACACATAAGTAAATATATGTAAATCTATTATGCTAATTAAATACATATAAAGTGTCATCTGCGCATATGTACACAGATATGAAAATATAAATTAAATTTCTAAAAGCATAGATACAAAGTGTGTAAAACATTATTTAATGGGAGTAATTTTTATTCATACAAGTGTAAATTTTACACATAAAAGTGTAAATCACAAACACCTCCACACACACTTTCCAAGGCTGTTTAACAAACCCTAAGATGTCAGGGGAAGTTGGGTTGAGAGAAGAGTTCAAAGATGGAGGTGCCAAAAAGATTGGTGATGGGGAAGAACAGCAAACAAGGTAGAACATGCCCAAGGGTTATGGTCCAGTCCTAGAGGCCTACAAAGAATGCCCTGCCACGTGTGCAAGCGGGAGGACAGTCCTGTAAGCTGGGCAGAGGAGGCCTTCATCTGTGGCCCTTGCTCCAGAGAATGACGACCATGCAGTATTACCAGGACAGGCAAGCTTCATGCAGTGCCCCAAGACAGGCATCGCTGCCCACAAAATATGGGAAACCAGAACCAAAGGGCAGTTTCAGAAGAGAACAATCAAAAAAAGCTGCAGAGGATTTCCAAAAAATGTTTACAGCTGCATACAGGCTTATGAAGGGTGGAGGGCTTAGCTATACATGTTTTCATGCCAGTTCTTACACTGATGCCTTCTCCAACATACTTTGAAGTCAAAAGCATGGCATGAGTGGCAGCAGCACCTTTGTCATGATATTGACAATCAACAACAGTCATTTCCTGACAACAGGAGCACCATAAACAAAAGCCAGCATGACATTCAACTTATTTCCTCCAGTTTTCATGTGCACTATGCAATAAAATATGAACTCAGTAACTCAAGTGCATATATTTTCATGCAGTTTAAGTTTCATACATATGGTTTTGTAATGGGAAATGGAGTAATTCTTAGAAAAAAAAAAAATCTATCTTTTCCTATAAGTAAATATTCAAAATATATGAAAAACATCTGAAAATTTCACTGTGCCAGGCATAGAAGACAATAGAAAAACAACCATGTAATGTACCAACATACAAACCCAATCCAATTCACTGACCTCAGCGCTTTTATTGCGACTGTTCCCATGACCCTTGCCTACCAACTTAGCCTAAAAGCACTCAGTTCTAATTATTTTATGTCAGGAATTGTAGTGAAAGGATAAGGGGTAATGGTTTTTAACTAGAAGAGGGGAGATTTAGTTTAGATATTAGAAAGAAATTCATTCCTGTGAGGGTGGTGAGACACTGGACCAGGTTGCCCAGAGAAGTTGTGGATGCCCCCCCCCTGGAGGTGTTCAAGGCCAGGCTGGATGGGGCTTCGAGCAACCTGCTCTAGTGGGAGGTGTCCCTGCCCATGACAGGGGGGTTGGAACTAGGTGATCTTTAAGGTCCCTTCCAACCCAAACCAGTCTATGATTCTGTGATTTTCTGGTACAAAACAATGACACTGAACACCACTAAAACCCAAATTGCATTATATCCCTAAATATTTTAACCTTCGTCTCATATGTTGGCAGGCTAATTGAAAACAAATTTCTTTGCCAGCTTGTCATAAAACAAATTGCTCACCTCATTATCTTTACTTCTGCTGGTTACTATCTTTTTGTACTTCAAAAAAAGAGATGGTGAGTCCATGGGCTGTTTCAGACCATCTGCTGCTAGACTGCATTAAAAGTAAATGTTCATTGGTTTTGGTGTCCTGCCCAAAACCTCTCTTTAAAAATAGAGAATACATAGGAATACTTAGCCTGAGTATATTTTGCAAAGCTAAATGAACACTCATATTATGTTTCCACACAAACCCTCAAAACAAACAATTTACGTTTCCTGATTACAAAATTCAAGATGTGAAAGAAGAATTAGAGACTTTGGAAGGGGAGAGAAGAGAAGAGAAAAGCAGCTGCCCATATAGCAGCACCTTTCTTCCCCCTCTTTCTGCTGCCCTTTAACTGATTTAAGGAGGGTATGTCTGCTGATTTGCCTCAAACTTCTCTTTAGGTTTAAATCATTCTCTGTACCGAGCCTCTTGGAATGGGACAATATGACTGAAATACTTTTGGAGACTATCACAGCCACTAGAAGTGCCTGCTCCATTAAGCAGGGGATCTCATAGCTATGAGGAAGAGCTAACATTTTCATAGCAAGAATCAGAAGCAAATAAAGTCTTATTAAGTTTCTCCTCCTCCCTCAAGGTTACTATCTCAAAATAATGACAATATATGAGATGAGTCCTGTCAACCTCTGCAGGACACATTAAATTCCTGTTAAATATGGATTAGACCAGTGCTGCAGCTATAAAGGGTACATCCCTTTAACTATCTGGCATCCACTGCAAGGCCAGAGCAACAGCAGGCACTTCTGGGAAAGATGCACAGGGAGCAGCACGGTTTATATGAAGGTCACAATCCTCAGTATAACTTCTGAGGGAGAAGAAGAAGAAGAAAAAGCAGATGTACATGCAAATTGTTTCATTATTTTAAAATACCAAATGAGTCCCAGGAAGCTGTATAATTTTAAGAGCAAAGTAACTGAAAAAACCCATGAGATGCAGACAACAGTTGAACAGGATGAATGTTTTGCAGGGAGGGACAAGAGAAACTATATGAAAGATTATTTATTTAATATTCAGCTGTTACAAACACTTAATTTTCTGCAAGTATAATAATCCAGGGTTGCCACAAGTGTGATGGATTCTTCAGGGTGTGATGCTGAGTGGCTAGGGAATCACTTACCCTGTAAAAGCTGCAAGAAAAGCAGTGGACGAGCAAGCTTCCTGAACACAAGCTTGAAACTGGTAAGATAAGTAGACCTGAACACAGGAGTGATGAATTGTCTGCTCTACTATCTGCTCTGCAAAAATAAAATGTTCTCTTGGTCAGAACTTGTGGTTGAAGTGCTCAACAGACTGGCAGAGGCTTAGAGAAAAATTTGCAGCAGAAAAAGTTTGTGCGCTCACCTTAGCTGAAGGGTCCCTTAAGTTCCAGAGCATTAATTGCAACAAAAGTATTAAAACAAGCATTTAGCATGCACACACAAGAAAAGTATCCTGGAAAAGCAACATATGAGGAAGGAGTGTGGAAAAACTTACAGGAAAGAAATATCATCATTGACAGGAATATAGTTCATTTCTTTCCATGGGACCACTGTGCATTTTTAGTACAGAACATGAAGCATGTTAAGAAAATCTAAATATTGCATATTTAGTTATTTCAGATAATTTTACCTAAGAACAAAACTTGGATTTCTACATACAATCTCCTCTCACCTCTATCTGTTGGGGAAAAATAGAAGGAGGAAGATATTTTGTAGCACCAGTAGTTTGTTCTCCTTTCCCCTCAATCCGTACCCACTGTTTTCATCACTCAACAATAGCTTCTGTAACCTCTGCAAAAGCAGGTGGTCCATTTCTGCTAATATATTTCTACTAAATTCATTCAGCAACCACATGATGCTCAAGACAACAACTATGTTAAATAACTAATCAGCTTCTGTCAAATGATTTTGCTAGAACCACTAAATTCACTGTACTTTTCTTCCACATGAAAGACTGCATGGGTGACAAAACAAGGAAAATGACTGCTCGTGAAACAGCTCAGGAGGAGAATGCAGCATCCATCCACAGAGCAAGTGCCACTCATGCACCACAAGGCCACAAGGCAACACCTCTGTTCATCTGAAAAATGCTTGTAAAACAGACAAACCTTCACATGCAGTAGTTAACCTGCAGCTGGTAACTTATTCAGAGCAATACAATCACTGGCTTCCATAGAAAAACTGTTTAGGACACCAGACTTCCCCCAGCTAGATTAAACACATTAACTAGATCCTCCACTGCTGCTGAGGATTCTGTAAGGATTTCCTTCCTATCCCGTCCACAATCTTTTATAGATAGATTAAGATTTGTAACATGAACAAGACTATTGATATTATTTCTCTGCTTTAATTTATAATCCTACTAAAGAATTTAAGACATGCCCAAGATCTAAAAACAAGCACATAAGACAGAAAAAAAAAGGGATAGAGCTTCTTTACTGTATTTGTAGACTGTCAGTTTCCAGTTATGTAATTTTATTTCAAATCACTACACTGAGCCGCAACAGAAGAGACATGGAAGGGGGTAGAGACTGAAACTAATCTGCTCTTTAGAGCAGATCTGTATGTTTAAACTACAACATAAAAAGCTAAGAGCATGTGGCAAAGCCAGGAAGTAAATAGCAATAATTCATCACAAGATGACATGTAATCTTACCTTTCTCTCTACTATTTCCCCTTGCTCCCCCAAAAAGGGCTACTCCCACAAAAAAAAAAAAAAAA
>VXAK01010960.1:0-60565 GCA_013399435.1 Arenaria interpres
TCTGGACAGGCTGGATCAACTGGGATTGTTCAGTCTGCGCAAAAGGAGGCTTGAGGAGACCTTTTATTGCTCTCTACAACTACCTGAAAGGAGGTTGTAGCAGGTTGGGGCTGGTCTCTTCTCCCAGGGAACAAGCAATAGGGCAAGAGGAAGTAGCCTTAAGTTGCACTTAGGGATAGATTTAGTTTTGATTGGATATTAGGAAAATTTCTTTACCTAAAGGGTTAGCAAGTATTGGAACAGTCTGCCCAGGGAAGTGGTGGAATCACCGTCCCTGAAGGGATATAAGAGACAGCAGACGTGGTTCCTAGGGACATGGTTTAGTGGTGGTTTTGGCAGTGTTAGGTGGATGGTTGGACTCCATGATCTGAAAGGTCCCTTCCAACACAGACAATTCCATTATTCTATTCTTCCTTAAGACTGAAGTATTCTTACCCTTGCCCACATTTTTTTTCTGGTTCTTATCATTCACCTGACTAATCTGCTTTTCAAAGCTGCCTCAGGTATTAAATACATACTGCATTTACCAAATTCCCGTTTTCTCAGGGGTTGCCTGATGAGATGTGACACAGGGGGAAAAAGACCCTTTTAAGTAGGTCCAAAAGTAGGTTCAAAAGGACTCGAAAGCAAGTGCTAGTGACAGAGTGTTGGAATTTCAGAAGCTGTTGTTTATTACAGACATGAGCCACAGCAGCAACTGAATCCTCCCCATCATCAAGGTAATAAAAATCATAAAGAATACATCTGTAACAGACTTTTGAGAGATTATGTTTTTTAGAGACAGGGAAGAATCTGTCACAATGTAACCATTCTTTACATTGTTCGACTGGCTTGGAGCTAAAAACCAGTGATGAAGATTTCACAGGCTTCCCTAAAATCTGTTGCAGTATTCCATTCTTCACTATTAGAAAATGTTCCCAATGATAAAACCTCTGCATTTTAAGCCCCACAGCACTGTGAACTCCTTTTTTTCCTTTTTTTTTTTTTGTTGTCTTTTAGACATTTGAGGACTGGTATAATTTCATCATATATCCATTCAGTCTTCTCTACTTCTAGACTGCAGAATTCTCGTTCCTATGGCCCTTCTTTTAGGTTCTGAGACAACTTCATAGCCATAGCAGTGAAAAAGGTAAGACTTTCAAACTATCTCTTTGGAGCATAAATATCACTGGCTGCCATAGATTAAAGTTTCTAATTCAGTGAGTGCTTTTGACACCTGCCTATAAAAAAGCCGCCTTGGTTCCTAAGCCATCAGTTCAACCCCTGACACTTACCGTGCATTGATTCATAGACTCCATTAAGACAATTTTACAGAAATGTGTTCACCACACACAGGAGAGAAATTTCCAGATGAATGATTTATAAAGGGCTGTTGTAAATAAATGGCAATGAAACCCCCAGTGTGGGCTTTTAAAAAAGAATTAATTATTATTTGTGTAATTGCTAATAAATAGTGGTTTGAGTTAGAACCCCAAATCTTATCCTCCTTGATAATATCAGTCTTCGCATATTGATATTTAAATCCATTTATATTTAACCACAAGCTGGTTTTCAGATTGTGGTCCGTAGACCCATAATGATGGGGGATATATATTATAAGTACATATTTTGTACATATGTATGGTATCAATGTCGTATATATATGTGGTATAGCATATGTTGTTAAAGTATTGTTTCTGAATGCTTATTTGATAATAAGAGGAAAGAAAGTACAGGGATATCACAGCATGTCATCATCACTAGGAACTCATATTAAGAATTTCAGAAAAGAAGTCGGATTGCCCCTCACTGCATAAACCTTCACTGTTGTTTCTGTGCAACCAGGCATCAAATGCCACAGAGGAAAATTAATCCATTAATATTGGTCTTATTAATCTAATGAACTTTGTTTATAACGTTTCATGTTTTAAATGGTGTTTGAACCTTTCAGCCTTGGTACCTCCAAATTAATGTCATTCCTTTTACTTTATGATTCTAAAAGCAATTGCCATAAGAAGGCAACATGTTTGTTTATTTATTTTTAATACTGGCTCAGACATTAATCTAGAAGCATGGCTGGTTCTTTTTGCTTCGCAATAAATTACTGAATTGTGGTACTAGAGTCAACAATGTGACGTAAAGAACCAGTGACTGCTGTGATCACTGCATGTGCTCTTGAACATCACGCAACAGTTTTCTCCAAAGTTAACACACAGCATCCAGATGTGGATTTCGTGAATCAGCAAAATGGTTTCTTAACAGGTTTCAAATCTACTATCATTCGTGAGGCTCAAAAATGGCTTGCTGTGTCTGACGCCGAATATCATTCAGAAGAAAAGGACTTCATTATTTCACTTTCTGAGTGTGCTCTGTATATACTAATTTCCTATTCTTACTACAATTTATGAGTAATAAATACAGAATTTCCCTTAACACCTAAACATTACTGTGTGAAAAACACAATATGAACACTATTAGTAGCTAGGCTTTCCCCAGGGACCACCGAGTACAAAGCTGAAAATGAGTTACACCCCTTGTTGCTGGCAGCACTTGAAGAGGTTTGGTGAGAATGAGGTAAGATCATTTTCACAGCAGAAAGACTTCCTAGCACACCGGTAACTAGTTTCACTGTTCTCATGTCACCTTCGTAACTTACCTTTGGCAGAGTGTGTTAGCACTTTTTGACAATCTTGACCTCACCGCTCAAGTCATGATTGGACTCCTGGAGATATTGTCCCCTCAAGTGAAGTCAGATCACCTGAATTTCATTTTTCAGGCCTGAACCGTGGAAATCTCTGTACTTTAATATAATTTAAGCCTTTGGGGACAATGCCTTGTCATTGTGAGAGTGGAATAAGTAGCACTGGTACGTAGTAAGCTCTGCTCCAGTCACTGGATGAAGGAGCTGAGGGGAAGCTTGGCTTTTCTACAATAAGCCCAGACCAAATAATGGGCCTCCTCTGAGCAGAAACCCTGTGTGTGTTGCCTATATGGCAACTCACTCGATCACCGACACCAAACACAAGATCATAAGTGATGCCATGGCTACAGTGGACTACCAAGGACACTTGGTGTCCGGGTCCAATTGTACAAAAGCCTTTTGAATACAGCTGAGAGTTGTGCCGTCTTTGCCTTCTCCAATGGCACTGTGATTGGAGAGGAGCGTTCTTTACATGGATAATGTGGGTGGCATTCTCCCTACGCTGCTCTTACTGGTCAAGGACAGGGTGGCAGGAGGCAGGGTGTCACTGGCTCAGCTGGCCTGCAGTTAACCAGAAGTATATGAAACAATAGGGGAAAACACATAGGTGAGAAGTTGTTTGTCTGAGTACATCTACAAAAAACATACAATCATAGAATCATAGAATGGTTTGGGTTGGAAGGGACCTTAAAGATCGTCTAGTTCCAACCCCCCTGCCATGGGCAGGGACACTTCCCACCAGACCAGGTTGCTCAAAGCCCCATCCAACCCAGCCTTGAATACTTCCAGAGATGCGGCCTCCACAGCTTCTCTGGGCAGTCTGTTCCCATGCCTCACCACCCTCACTGTGAAAAATTTCTTCCTAATATCTAATCTAAATCCTTCCTCTTTCAGTCTAAACCCATTACCCCTAGCCCTATCATTACAAACCCTGATAAACAGTCCCTCCCCATCTTGCACCCATCCCCTGGTCTGACAGCCCCTTCTTGTACTCAGTACGGCAAGGAGAAATGCAAAGGGAGGTTGTGCATTGATGGAATAAGATTGTATTTTGCAGATGCTAGCAGCTGATCCTTTCACTTAGAAGATTGCCCTATAAAGTCCAAAGAAAATAAAATTTGGGACCCTGAGCTCAGCCAAAACGCTTTCATGTTTGAACTGCAGAACTTCAAACACTAGATGCAATGCTCACATACTTCTCTGCCGCATCCTATGAAGATGGTTTCTTGGAGTGGTGGAATTACCTGCCCAATTTTCACTCATTTTCAATGTAATTTGATTACATGAAGCTCTTTGAAAGGGGGAAAACAGAGTTGGGTAACAGTAACAACAGACTCTTATTTCTGAAGGCTCCCATCGGGCTGCTGCTGTGTCTCTCCTGTGTCTGGTTTGCACTGACAGAACTGTACCTGTTTATTAACAGCATTATTAAGCATATGCTTTCTAGCCAGGTAGACATACCTTTCCCATAGCAAAAATTTCAGTAGGATGTTCATTCAGTAGGATGGACCTCTGCATTTCCTTTTCTACAGAAAAAATACTGCTAGTATTTTCATGACTCTGAGGCTGAAATTATTAGCCTAGTATAAACTTAAAAAACCCTTTGGACAGAAAGAGTTACTCAGGGCCATATAAATCTAGAAGCATATCTGAAATAGCTCGGTATTTTGGAATGTTGTGATGTATTTCAAGAAACTTTTAATTCAGCTGAAGGTAGTTATTTTCAAACTCCTGGGCAGGAATGAGTCTCTGGAGGCCTGAGCTGCATTTATTACAAGCTCTTTAAGGGTCTTGTCTGATTCTAGGCTCCAGCAAAAAAGAGAGTAAATTTTTGATGAGTAGGCAGTGCAATTCCCTTTCCAAAGCCTTCTGGTCAAATGAATATAATTGATGCATCACAACCTAACAATTACTTTTTCATATTTACGTCACTTGTATAGCGTTTACCTATAAGACAAAATGCAGCCACTAGAATGTGGCTGCACTACACGGTCTGCAAAACTGAAAAAGCATTTTAAAAACACCTCCACCTTATTGGCTTCATATTTCCTATTTGTAAAGCCTGTAGCTGCATACACCTACAGATAAGAAATATGAAAGGCATAAGAAGAGGGAAGGGTCTGTGCTAATGTGGCAGAGAGCTCAGCCTTGCATTTAGACAACACAGCGAGCAAGAATCCAAAAGAGCTGGTTTGATTTAAAGTGTTGGCTATCACCTGCCAAGTGTCAAAACCACATGTTAGCATCAGTGTGATAGAGACATCGACCTCCCGTTCTCCTTCCTGCCGTGGCTCGTTACAAGTATGAAGGAGGAGCAGGAGAAACTTTTTCGGATTAACAGTAGCAAAGTCATTGAATTTAATCCAACCTCATAAAAAAAAGCTCTCCAAGGCACTGTGCATGCAGGGACCCAACATAATGAGTTTAAGCAATCGTATGCCAGAAGCCTGTCTGCTGAACAAAAGTGATTAATGTAAAACGTTAGGTGATTTGATGATTAGAGGATGATCAACATGGGGTAACGGAAACTAACTGTCCATCACCGAGGAGAGCTGCTCCAGAGCTGGCCCAGCCTGCAGCAGAAGGGCAGAGCTCGGTGCAGGAGCGGTTCTCCTAATGTATGGAGGAGTCAGCTCACGTGGAAGGGCACGCAGGAAGGGCGCCCCTTCAAAGGAGGAACCTTCCACTGGTCGAGCACCGGACACCATCCTGTGACCACCTGCACGGGTCAAGGGCACTCAAGGAAGAACAATGAGCATCATCAGAGAGCAAAGGCTGCAGCTCTCGCTGCAGGGTCTGCACCATCCACCCCAGCGGTGGCCAATGCCTCCACCAAGATGGGGCTGCTGAAAGCAGAGGCTGCAGTGCAGCCCTCAGACTGCAGAAGGTACCTAGATCCTAGATCTTTCTCCTGGGGCAGAGACAGGCAGCAGAGCTGCCTGCAAAAGATGTGTCCAGGTGGAGGACATTCTGCAGCAGGTGGCTGAGCAGCAGGATGGGGTGAGGAGGCTGCAGAGCATCAGGGAGTATGAGCAGAAGATAGACAGCTGGTTCCAAGCGCAGCCTGCACTGGACCCTCAACCCACAGCCAAACAGTCAAAAACTCCCACCCTGGCAGGCACAGAAGGAAAGGAGGCCAGCAATGGACGAATGGAAGCTTGTAACTGCAAAGACCAGCAGGAGGAAGAGACTTCCCCTGAAGCCTGAGGTGCCTTTGCAGAAGTGCTCCACTGCTCCACAGGGTGAAGAGGGAAAACCTACAGTATAAGTAGAAGCGCTGGAGCTGAGTACGGCAACCCAATATGCACCACGTACAACAACCAGTACAACTAAGAAAAGATGATGGCATGGAGGCACCCATTTGCCAATGCGAGGCACTCTCTAGGGAGGTGTGCTGCTTTCTAGAGGCTCGTATCAGGGATGTCACTGATGTCCTCTGACTATTATCTGCTGCTGCTGTTGTCATTTCAAATGGGTGCCGGTGATTCAGCTGGGAACAGCCTGAAGACTATCAAGAAAGACTATAGAGCCCTGGGAGCAGCAGTCAGGGTCTCTGGAGCACAGGCAGTTTTTTCAACAGTCCTCCTTGTCAAAGGGAAGGGGGTGCCAGTCGAATCTGGCAAATATATAAATGGCTCCAGGACTGGTGTCTCAGCCAGGGGTTTGGCACCTTAGATGATGGGACTCGCTGTGAGAAACCTGGTCTACTGGGGCTTGATGGGGCCTGTCAGAACAGGGGAAGAACAACTTTGGTCAGAGGCTTTTCAAAACCATGAAGAGGGCTTTAAACTAGATTTCCCATGGGAGGGAAACTGCAAGCCATCACACTCCTACTAGTATGACGCCAATGCCAGCAATAGATGCCCAGAACCAGGACAAGGGTTGCAGGTCAGCAGGAAAGCACCTGGAGTGCGTCATAAAGGAAAACTAACCACCACAGGCAAGAAGTTAGCTGCGTCAGGGGCCCAACTTAAATACCTTTATGCAAATGCATGTAGCATGTGGAACAAACAAGAGGACCCGCACCTGCAGGGCTATGATCTTATTGGCATCACAGAAATGTGGTGGGATGGCTCTTAGGACTGGAGCATTGGAATGGAAGGCTACAGACTTCAGGAAGGACAGGCAGAGAAGGACCAGCTAGAGTGCATGGAGCTGCATGGAGCTCCACCTGGGGATGGGTGAAGAGCGAACTGAGAGCTTAAAAGCCGACTAAGATCTTACTCCTAAATCATGATTTTGTACTCTAGACAAGGTCATGAAATACAGCAATGATCTCCTTTAACCATATAAATCCCACTAACATCATTGTTGACCTTTCTGCATGACTGGTTCTTTAAATCACACAATTTATATTTAATGCAGAATACTGTATTTCAATAAAATAATGCAAATAACACAGAAGAATGGAAGCTTGCAGCGGCAAGAACCAACAGAGGGAAGAGACTGCCCTCAAAGCCTGAGGTGCCCCTGCAGAACTGTTCCACAGCTCTGCAGCGCAAAGAGGAAAGATGAGTCACAGGAGGAGAGAAAATGGAGCTGAGTAAGGCAACCTAATCTGCTCCCCATATAACAAGCAGTCCAATTAAGAAAAAGCAACGATTGGTGGTAGGAGGTGACTGTCTTCTGAGAGGTGCAGAAGCAGCCATTTGCCAACCTGATGCCCTCTCTAGAGAGGTGTGCTGCCTACCTGGGGCTCATATCAGGGATATCACCGAGAGACTAGCAATCCTCACACAGTCTGCTGACTATTATCCACTGCTCTGGTTTCACGTGGGCACCAGCGATACAGCCACGAGCAGTCTGACAAACTCTGACAAGCAATGCATGTTCAGGAGTGATGGCAAGAGTTATAATTCTCAATTCTGTAACACTGAGGATCACTGAGGACACTTTAAGTCCCTCTGTATGTTGTTTTACTATTCTTTTTTAAATTATTTTTTAATGCAGCCTATTAACCCTATATCTCGTGATATATGCTGCTTATTATGTGCTATTTATATTTGCCAAAATGGCTCCAGATCTTTGATTTCAGATTGCATCCAGAGCCGTGCCTATGAGATAAATTAGTTGCCTGCCCTCTACAGATACCAAAAGACTCGTCTCCCCCCAGTCTCTGGTTTTGTTCTCAGATAGAGGTATTAACCCTCCCACAGAAAATTTAACTTTCATCACTAAGGTGGAATACAAATGAGCAATTAACCAAAGCCATATACTTTTAGCACTGGTTTTCTACCACCTAATTCTCTAATGGAGCTTTGACTTGATGATATATATGTCTTCACCCTGTATGGAGCAGAATTTTAAGTTGTAACAGAGCAGAGCAGAATTGAGTTTTAATAACTGCGAACAATTTGAGATCTTTCTCAGAAAGTAAATGGCAGGGAAAAACACATGCCACTATCTGAAAGGCCATTAATGTCTGTCAGAGAAAGAAAGGTTATTTAAAGCCAGAGGGATTGATACTGTACTTAGGTCAGCCCAAATGCTTAACCCACTGGTGAGGTAACTTTCTATTTTGTGAATTAATTTATGAATCATCTTTGAAGCCAGAAAACTTCTCCAATTACTGTTTGTAGCTGAGGACCAGCAAACAGTCTCTCATTTGAGCAGCCGGCAGGTTACCGTGACTGAAACGCACACTGAGTAGCCAACATATAGAAGGAGAAAAGAGGAGTCCGCTATCAACAGAAACGCTCTTGGTATTTAAACCAAAGTCTACTGAAGGCAACAGGAATTTGCCCCCATCGTAACCTAGGTGTATCAATACAAATCATACTTGGCCGAAATTACTTGTGTTTGTATAAGGCTTTAACGTGGGTTAGTGGAAACTATTAAATCTATTATGCTGTCTTTTCCTTCCTTTACATGCCCACCTGGGAAATATGGAGGATGTAAAACTCTGCTAAGATCAACTTTCCTCGGCAGAAATATTTTTATTATCCCTCTACTTCTTAATACCCAGCACAAATGTTGGGGAAAACCAGTTCCACATAAAGAAACTAATTTACCTCCTCATCGTTATATTCACACGGATTGCATTTCAGCAGTCGGAAAGAAGTAAGGGAATATTAAAAACTTTAGATAACTGTTGACAATTATGTGAGCCTGGAAATATTGCCTATAAAGGGAGGAGGTCTCTCATGCTGCATTGTTTGTGACTTTCCAAACAGCAGTAAGTCGGTATAATGTCTGAGTCTGGATTCCCTCATCAGTACGCACATGATCAAAATTCAGCAGAAAACCACTATAGCATATTAGGTATCACTAGTCTCAATTAAGGACAATTAGCAGTGCCACTGTGCGTATGAGTGAGACAGATTATTGTGGCACCAGAGACAAAATAGATTCAGAACAGGAAACAGAATATGGCTTTAACATCCTTAAGTATTGTTTATGACAATTCATAAATGTTTGGCACTGTGTTTATCTTAAATTTATGATGTTTTGAAGTAAAAACTGAACCTTGCCAAAAAGAAAAAAATCAGGAGAGAAGAAGAGAAATATACCAGCAAATATAGCCAACAATATTTCTGCTCGATCAGGTTATTACAAAATCTACCTTTCCAGAAAACAAATGAAAGCTGATTGGAGCTATCAAAGATAAAACATAACTGTCTCTCTCCTACTCATTTGGTACACAATAGAAAGCCTTCTAAAATTTCTTTGATAGTGAATTCAAATATTATGCTTTTTAAAAGCATTTTTCTTTAGCAGTGAAAGCTTTAAAATAAGTAGTTTTACAGTGTCAGGTTGAGATGAGGGTTCAGATTTAGATCAGGATTAGAAAAATTTAAGATTCAAGAGGAGAATTTCTTGCCATGTATTTTTAGGGTTACTAGTCGGAAAGAGCATTTTCTCTGGCTCAGATTCCGTTTATGGCTGCTGATAAGATTTGAGTTAGAGTCAAGAAAGCTAAAGGATCAAGGGCTGAGTTTATTTCAGGATGTCGATAATTTGAAGGCTGAGGAAGAGACTGGGTGTTATCTGGGCCTGAAAATGAACTGCTGATTTAAGAGAAGGAGCTGTCTGCCACAGCAACTGCTTAGATTCGAGGTTGTATATGTTATTCATGATAAAAAAGCAAAGGCTCTACAAAGAATCTTAGCGTTTCATGTCAAAAGAGCTCTGATGATTTGGAAGAGAGCTGATGTTGGTTAAGCACACGGAACTTCTTAGACAGAAAGTCCTCAATGTGCCGAGTCGTACTCAGAAAGGAAAGTTCAGAGTTCATCAGGTAAAATTAATATTGTTATGTTCCTAGAGTTAAAGAAGTAAAAGACATCGTTTGGTCCCAAGGACAGTAACAGTCACAGTGGGAAATGTTAGTCCGTATGGTAAAATGCAGTCTTGGATTAAGACTGGGCTTAGGTTTAGGAAAAATGATGAGGAGGAAACAGTTCGGTTCAGCCTGTGCAATACCCTTTACAGACCTTCCTCGAGCCCAGAGGAGGAAGGTCTAGATGTCAAAGAACTACTTTATTTGGTGAGAAATCATTGAAATCTAGCTCTATATCTACCTGAGATTGCACTGTAGCTTATCTTAGAAAAGAATTAGCACATGGGTAAGGTTTCTCAGTTTTTTTTCTGAAGAAGTGTACAGAATTAGGAAAAAAGTCTCAAGCTTTTAGCTAGACCAAAAGGAAAGGAGCTGTGGCCTGAGAAATGTCCTGGTTTAAGGGACAGGAAGACATTGGCTTGGGGTTGGGTTTGAGATTAGCTATGTTAGGTAGTCTAAGAAAAGGTTCAAGAGGTGAAACTGCAGCAGTAAATTCCAGGGAGTGCAGCTTTTGGCTTCAGCAGTGCCATCTAATACTGAGGACGGATACAAATTTACACTGAGAGATGACAGCCCTAGATCAGATTTGCTTAAGGAAATTCAGCTGAGGTTGAAAATGCAGAAAGAGCTTTGCAAGAATGTGATGCTGTGAAATAAGTGCTTGGCAGGTGTCATTTGGGGCAGAAGTTGCCTGTTACTTTGTGGGAAGAAAGAAAGGTGCCCCAACTTAGCTTCTCTTTACATTTCCAGGGCTGAGAATAGGGTTAAGACATCACCTGGGACTACATTTTTTTTTTTTTCTCTTTAGAGAGGGTAAGGAATGCTCCAGTTTCATGCTGCTTCATGTCTTGGAGGGTAGGATTAAGAGTAGGCAAACAAGAGGTGATCAAGGCAGGTTTACTGCTGAATGTCAGTGAGGAAGTAAAGAAAAGTGTATTGTCTAGCAGATTCCAGGAGTAGTTTGTTTACCAGTTGCCAGTTTTGGTTGCTGAAATCAATGTCTCTGAATATTTCACGGTGGTGTCATAATTTCATTTGTTGTTAAGGCTGGAAAGCTAAAGGCTCACAAAGGGAACATACCACTGTTTACTCCTGCCTGGGCTCACAGGGTCACGAAGACAGCTGGTGTCAATTGTTCCCAGGAGACAAAAGCTGACTTTGGGGGTGAAGCAGTGCCCTGGGGCTTTTTTATTTATAATTTATTTAATGTTGCCTAAATGACAGTCTCTGTCATAAATAGGTTTCTAAGGTATTGCAGCAACAATGAAGTGAATTGGATTAAATAATGTTTATTCTATTTATTCCCTCATTACTGAACGGGTTAGAGCACTCTAGTGCTTAAGGGGAAGTTTAAAATAACCATTTTATGATATATCCACCCTTACTACTGTTATTGCAAAATCCTGAACTCATTACTCAGACCAAAGTCCCGGAGATTACATAATTGATTCCATTTTTATTCACCTTTCTTCTAAAGTACAAGCCACCTTTACAGAACTAAATAAAAATACACTCAGGAACAGAAAATATTTCCCCTAAACCACAAATTTAACTCAGAAAAATCTCACGTAGAGGTGTGACTAGGAGAACTGCATGTAAAAATAATGATCCTTTATAGATCTGAAGCCTTCAAAAGAGTAGCGCTCTCGTGACCAGACCCTCCAATATATCAGTTGCTATTTCCATTCTGTACTTCTTATTCCACTTTAATTGATTGTAAAGAAAACAGTGCTAACTAAAAGCAACCGCAAACCTTTGTTCGCGCAAGTAATGGACAGAGAGACAGAGGGAGTCTCACAGAGAGTCACATTAGATCACAGAGAGTCTCTCACACGCGGAGTCTCAGGCGGGAGATTGGAGTACACGGCTTGTGTATCTGACAGCCAAAAGTATTGTCACAACTTGTCACAGCTCTCAGTTGTCTGTGTGGACAACAGTCAGTAATTATTGCCAGACCACGATGCTTTCCTGACAGCTCATTGTTCTCAAAGCAGTTCTTTATCTGATGGCCTTTTCAGAGAGAGAGGTGGATCCCCCACCTGCAGCCCTTCCTGCTCCTGGTGCTTTTCCCAGTGTTGACTTTCTGTAATACGTGACTACCCTCAGCCAGCGCTCCCTGAGAACATCAGTCCTGGGTGTTTTTAAGCAGTGATCTAAGCAAAACATTAAGCCCTGTAAGAAACAAGTGACTGGGCATAGACATGAGTGGGTGTTAATCACACGGAATTTTCCCAGTTAGGGGATAGTTTTATTTGGATGCACACACAGACACAAACACCTACACATCTATATTTTGCCATGTTTTTTCTGTGTCCAGCACACCCAACGTCATTCAGTCCGGCCATTTCAATGGCAGGGCTCTTCCTATTGAGAATATGCAGAATATAGTGGCATTATTTGTCATTACACTTTTGATAATTTTTCAAAAAGGCATAAGATCTTCACCGACTCTTTCCATCCTTGCAAGGAAAAAAAAAATAAAAATGATATGTTCTTCTTCATCCTCCTTTGCCCAACAGTGACCCTAAAATGTATTGCATAGAATCAAATGACTCAGAATAGCCAAAAGCATAGGTTTCATCCCCAGGGAAAAAATAAGTGATGTTCAGCTGGGAAGCTGTTCAAATCATTATGGATGGATACATTTCTTACACTTGTTTGATTCTATTAGAGAGAGACCATATCTCACCCAGCACATGTTGCCACTCACTATTTTAATTTCTTGCTTAACACTGTGTTTTTATTTTATTCTCATTAATGACTACATTTTCCATGGCACATATTTTTAGACGTGTTTGAAGTGCCACCTTGGTTTCGGTAACAACATGATGCATCATTTTTTTCAGTTCTCACTAAAGGCCACTGTATATCAGCAAGGTCAGTTTAACATTTCAACATGTCCCTTTAGGCCATTCTCATTTCACTCCATAGATGGTCCAAGTTTTCTGCATCATCAGCCTATACTTCAACAGAAGAGGGTAAAGCACTTCCCAATTCACCATTCCATACTTGAAGATCTCTCTCCATCAGATCCACAACCATAACAGCTTTACCGAAAGGTCTCATTCAGCATTTCTGTTTGGCAGGCTTGGAGCTTTTCTACAAGCCATCGCATGCAGTTAATTTGCAGCAATGCTGTCTCAGGAGTAGATTGTAGAGAAAGCAGTGACTGATTCTTCTCTTACTTGGCAATACTGTACATTTTCTCCCAAGATTCTGCCATGCCCACACTCCATGAATGGGAGTAATGAAGTGATACACCATCTGTCCCATGCTCTTCTCATATGCCTGGAAGGCAAAGTCATGGTCCTACCCTAGTTTATTCCTCGTTTGCACTGAAATATGAAGACTGTAATATCTCCAGATTGACCCTCTGGATGAATGACAGGGCTCATTCTTTTCTGTCAAAGCCCAGAAAGCTGGTAACAATTTTACTCTAGATTAAAAAGGCTGCGGATAGGATAATTACCTCATAGAAGCCACGACTGATCTTCCTAGGAGTCCTCTAAAGCCAGCAGTAACCCACGTGCCTAGACTATCTGGGTCATGACACTACGTGAAGCACTTGTCCACAACAGTCAGTGCTTCACTCTTACCACTCTCCAGTATAACTTTGGCCCGTGTCACATAGCACTGTCCCAGACACCAGCCAGCTTTTATTCAATGGCAACAGCATGGTAGCAGTTCGGAGACCATCACCATGGTCTGAAGAGAAGGAGGGTCAGTGTAGATAGTGCTAGCAGGGCTCTTCTGCCTAATGATGTTTTACCAGTTTTATTTAGTTACACGTGAGGATGGACTATCTCCCAGAAGGCATGAGCTCCTGCCTTGAACAAGAGAGGACGCCTCATCTTACAGGACTAAAATTAGCCCTGTGTGGTACAGCCATCCCTCACAGCACTGTCTGCACCTTTTGCAGCACCTCACTTTGTTACCTGCTACCTCCAGCAATTTTTCATGTCATGCCCAGTCATTTCCCAGGGTCTGCTCATTTAGCTAAACCTCAGGCCAGGGCCAAGTCATCTGCCTGCATACCTTAACACTCTATAAGCTCTAGTGACTGCTCAAATTAACAAGCTTAGCATTACAGCACAGCTTAATAGCATCCATGATCTCAGTCGATTTTTCAATACCTATTTTTGTAAATTGCATTATTGTATAACTCCTGGAATTAGTGCCTTTGTGTGATTGCTTTGTCTAGTGATTTGCAGTTCCTCACACACTCCCGTAGGAAGCTGCACATATCTTTAGTGCCTCCACATGCTGCACCGTGGATGATCTCAACTTTTCCAACTTCTCTGTAGTGCCTAACCCTTGGACACTCCAGGCCATTACTTGCCTTCACCCATCAGATTTGATCCCACAGTGAGAAGCACAGAAGAGATGCAATTTCTTCCATTTTAGTGAATGGTTCAGTTCACATCCAACACCAGCTAACAAAACTATCACTCATAAAAATCCTGGTAAGGTACAAACAGACTTTTTGTTACCTTACAGCTTTGCAATACTACTGATGCTGCAGTAAGATGGTCAGCAGAGCTCTTACACAGGTGCCTCTCTCAGAAATGATTAGAAGGTGCATGCAAATTCACCATACTTTGAATGCTAACAGCTGCTCGTATATCCCTATGGTACATTAGAAATGCTTTGAAATCTAATATAAAGGCATATTCTAAAATCAAAACTATGCAAAGGACACCTTTGTTTGCACAAAATATTAGCCAACGACTAGGTAATTCTGTTCACAATCTGTTAGATTGCCTTAATTTATGACTGTGTGGAGTATTTCAAAGTCAATATTTTGCTGATGGGCCAAATACCTTTATTAATCTATGCTTTATAATAGAGTTGAGTTCCACAGTTACAGTTTCTATCATTTTCCTGATTCACAATACTAGGTCTGAGAAAATGACACTGTGCTAATTGATCTGCATTATAACACTTCCTATGACCAGATGCATTACCTTCCTCATTGCTGCTGCGTTGTTTTACAACAGTCTCCTATTGAATTAGAAATGGATGGTTTTCATTTGCTTTCTAAGCAAAAAACGTCTACAACTTTCCAGAAGTTATTTAGTGAATACATTTAAATCCACCACAGAGAGAAGCTGTTTCTAACTGTTAGTGTTAAAATGCTCGGATGGCAGAACTAGCTTCTAGTTTTAGAAAAGTAAGAGTCATTATCTGAACTCAACAAACTCAGTTCCTACAAAAGTAAGTCTGATAAATTGCTTCAAACTGTCTTTTCTTATTACCTGCAGGCATACAGTTTGGATAGAAATTATATATAAAATTTCAGGCAAAATGTAAGGAATATATAGGTATATGCATATATATAAAAATGTACATAAATAAAATATGTACAAGTATATACATACGTATATGCATATATAGGCAGAAAATGTGTTTGTCGTAACCATTGAACTCAATACTATGTAACTCCTTTCACGTCCATGGAATCGCTATATTCATGGACCTGGTCCTGTGACTTACACTGGATCACTTGATTTTTAATTACATAAGGAATGGTCCTTACACATCAAATAAAATTTATTAACGTACACATGCACAAACACACTCGCATGTTCAGATATATCCACATGCCCATTACACAGGAGAAGGAAAACAAGACTTTTCTATGTTAAAGAAGCAAAAGTATATAAAATAGGTTGCAGAAGTACTGAGAATGATTCAATATTTAACCACCAAGATTTGTTGCTAGATCTGACTTCAGGTCTCATAAATACTGCATAATTTAGGTGGATGTGTACTCTGTAGTTCACAAACATAGTATATGTATTGCAAAGCATGAGATCTGGTCTTCTTTTGCTCAGTACATTATCTTTCCTATTAGATTGTTGCGGTTTTTTGTTGTGGTTTTGTTTGGTTTTTTTAATACATTGGAACGTACCAAAATTCTAAATAAAGAAAAGAAGATAACCAGCAGGCATGTCTGTATTTGCTTTTTTTTCCCCTCTGGCCTCCACACCTAAGCTAGTCTTATCATCCCTTGCTTTTGTCCTCTCTAAAGCTTTTCATCATATAAGCTTCCTCCAATAAATTCAACAGTTATTGTTCTGTTTGTAGCCTTCAGCCTACACCCTGTCAGAAAGGTGTGACAAGTTCTTTCCCCACCATGCTTTCTATGCAGTCCCAGATAATCCCTATACAAGTCACAATCTGTATCTCCTCCCTTTTCGGTCTGGTAGTCCTATTTAGCATTATTTGGCCTCTTAGAGCTGCACTTCCACAAAATCTACACACACCTTTACACCTATTCCCCTAGTAAATCTTACTGAACACAACACTCATAAAAGCAATTTGGAAAAAAAAAGTTAATGCTTTAGGTGAATGTTAATTCAAGAGGTTATTAAATCTGCTTATAGTATTAACACTGAACAGTCTGCATTTTTCCAGAAACATAACATCGTATACTTAATGCAAATACTGTTTGTGTGCTTCTGCAATAACCTCTCAAGCATCATCTGAATTTTACCTTTTTAGAAATAGTTGGATAATAGTCTTTTCTGAGGTGAGTGTTGGACTAGATCTCCAGAGGTCCCTTCCAACCCCATGTAATTCTGTGAGTGTGTTCTTAACTATGCTTTGGCTCTCTGTGTTGCACTCCATCTAAGCAGTAAAGCCTAAAGGGATGTATATGCCCAAGTGGCGTTCCATAGTGGTCATCCTTAAAAAAATATTTTAATGTAAGAAATGGGAGCCATAGAATCACAGGATCATTTACATTGGAAAAGACCTTTAAGATCACCAAATCCAATCATTAGCTTGGCATTGTCAAGTCCACCACTAAACTACGTTCCTAAGCACCATGTCTACACGTCTTTTAAATCCCTTCAGGGATAGTGACTCCTCCACTTCCCTGGGCAGACTGTCCAATGCTTGACAGCCCTTTCAGTGAAGAAGTTTTTCCAACTATACAAACTAGACCTCCTCTGGTGCAACATGAGGCTGTTTTCTCTTGCCCTGTCACTTGTTACTTGGGCGAAGAGACTGACCCCCACATGCTACAACCTCCTTTCAGGTAGTATGGAGAGCAATAAAGTCTCCCCTCAGCCTCCTTTCCTCCAGTTCAGAGTTGTAGAATCACAAAATAATTTGGGCTGAAGGGAGCCTCAAAAACCATCCAACCCCCCTGCCACGGGAAAGGACATCTTCAACTAGATGAGGCTGCTCGGAGCCCTGTACAACCTGGCCTGGAATGTTTCCCGGGTTGGGGCACCTCCCACCTCTCTGGGCAACCTGTGCCAGTGTCTCACCACCCTCACAGTAAAATATTTCTTCCTAATATCTAATCTAAGTCTACCCTCGCTCAGTTTAAAACCGTTACCCCTCGTCCTATTGCTACACTCCCTGATAAAGAGTCCCTCCCCATCCCTCCTGTAGGCCCCCTTTAGATACTTGCAGGGGTTATAAGGTCTCCCTGGAGCCTTCTCTCCTCCAGGCTGAACAACTCCAACTCTCTCACCCTTTCTCCATAGCACAGGTGCTCCAGTCCTCTCCTGTCCATTCCCTCACCACATCACTTCCTACTTGGCCATGAAAACATCAGAAGCCTGGAAACAAGTTTTACAAGACCACCTTTGACACAGAGCCTCCATGTAACCTTCATCAAAAGTGATTTTGATGTAAGATAGATTGCCAAGTTGATCTTAAGTCCAGAAAAGGAAATGAGCTAAGAACTGGGAAGAATTATTTTCTGTGTCTCTCATCAGTAACTATTGACTAAGAAAGAAATGCAAGCACAACAGTTACAAGTAGTAACCTCACACAACATGGGTAAAGTTGAAAAAGAGGCTTAAAATACTTGTGAAAGATGGTCACTGGGGAAGAGTTGTGCTGGAAATGCTGGGATGTACATGTTGTGTTCACATATATTTGTCAAATTCCTAAGAAAATAGCCAGAAATAACATCCAGAAAAATTAAAAAAGCCATAATATTCTGTATGCCAAGAAAGTTGGTAGCCACTGTCATATTCTCATGCTTTCAAGAAATAAATACTTCCATTTCAAGTATGCCTAAGGAAAGAACTGGTTGGATTTCAACCCAGTCTAGGATAAACATGCCATGCAAAAGAAAGTGCAAAGCAATATTCAGAGAAACAAATTCTAGGGTATGTAACAGTCTCTGATGCAGCAATTAATTGAGATACAACGGGGTGGTGGAGATAACACTATGCTCTGAAAAAGCTTGGTTGATACAATATAAATTCAAAGTACAAGAGAATGGTTGGATAAGAACACAGACTATAAAAAATAGCATTCTGCAGAGCAAAAGGTAAATTTGCACCTGAATGCATACATATATATGTTGAACATGACTGAGATATGAGAATGAATGGAAAAAATGCCTTTGAAGAAAAATCTCATTTACCAAATATCAATGAAACATTTAGCCACAGATCACAAAAGAATTAAGAGGCCTACAGAAGTAACCAACTAAATTAAAACCCAAATTTGAAAGTGGAGTGAATACATGAGTATTTATAAAGATGAACAGAAAATGACCACCACAGAGAATCAAAGACATTACACACAACCACCGGAATCCGTTACAGCCACCATGGCCAGAACCCCTGGAGCACTACTCTCCATGTTTTCATTTAGTTTCCCAAATGAAATCATTCATTCTGAGGTCATATCAATAGATGGGGATATGAGCAGCATGGCCACAAGCCACTTACCATACGTAGCCTTACAGTAGTCAAAGAAATAAAGACAGCAAAAATACCAATTATCTAGATAAGACCTCTGCTTTAAGGAAGTCTGTTTCAAGAAGTTGCTCACATAATTATTATTGGATTATTTATTCCCTCACTTACTAATTAGCTACTGATGTCCATTTTATGTTTCCAGGAGCTCTAGTGTTACCTGGAAGCTGAGGATCTTCAGTAGATAGCGCCTAGAAAGAAGCTGGGTATCATCATAACTAGGATATAACAGAAATATGCTGGCTACCTCTGTAGTGGAAATCTCCAGGCAGATTTAAGAGCCAGTGCCAAAGCAATGATTTTAGCTGTGTTCCAAGCTTTTAGTGTTCCAAGGTATAAATCAACTTTCCTTCAATTTAGGCAGTAAAGTTGCTGCAGGTCTGTGTTGATATCTGGGCTAAACAAAGATTAAACAGATGGCTATTATTATGGCTATTATTATTATTACTACTGTAATGTATTTTGCTTTATTGTTTCTACCTTCAAATTCAGTCTGAGGTGAAGGCTCTTTCAATCTGAGGCTGCTTATTAGATATCGGAGACCTTTGGTTTAAGAGATCTTGCAACACCAGTCTGAAAGAAATATTAACCTTGCAGTGGATTCAGTAAAATTATTGAGGATAAGGAACTTGTTTCCACTACTCCTTCAATGCAGCCTGGGAGATTGTCTTACATCTAGCCGAAATTTCTAGAGATTCTAGTACTTCCTGAAGTACCTTTGGCAGATTGGCTGACTTAGTAAATCATCCTTTAAACTCACAAATTTGGCAGTGGGGTGGGGTCCACAGCCACGATACTTGTGTACTCACAGGCAACAGGGTGGAAGAGCACACCTACCAGAGCAGTCATGAAAGCCTCCATACCCTCCAAAAATGTTCTGCTAAAAAGGCTATATCAGCGCATACGGCGTGGGTAACAAACAAGAGGAGCTGGAAGCCACTGTGCAGTTGGAAAGCTATGAACTGATGGCTATCAGATGGCAACTTAAAATTGGTGGGATGAATGGCACGACTGGAGCATTGCAATAGATGGCTATGAACTCTTCAGAAGGACAGGCAAGGAAGGAAAGATGGCGGGGGAGGGGAGGCTGCGTGCTCTCTATGTAAAAAAGAAAATGATTGATTGCACAGAGCTGTCTTGAAAAACAGCAACGCAGAGGTCATGCATGCTTATGGCTGAAAATTAGAGACCAAGCCAACACATGAAAAGGTGTTTACTAGAGGCCAACAGATCGAGGGGAGAACGTCAATTTAGTGTTCTTTAACTACGGGAAGCATCATGCTGGCAGGCCTTGATCCTGCTAGCAGACTTCAACTGCCCTGACCTCTGCTGGAAAAGCAGCACAACAAGCTGCAAGCAGCCTTGGAGTGCATTAGGATAACATCCTTATACAGGTGATAGAAACCAGAGGAGATGCATTACTGGTCCTACTGCTCCCGAACACAGAGGAACTTATTGGAGAGGTCAAGCTTGGTGGTAGCTTGGGCTGCAGTGATCATGCCATGGTGGCATTAATGATCTCAAGGGATATAGGCCAGGTGAAATGTACAGTAAAGACACTAAAACCTTCAGGAACTGGTGGATGGGACCCCCTGGGAAACTGTCCTCAGGGATAAAGGAGCAGAACATAGCCAGCAGCTACTTAAACACATTTTTCTTAAAGGACAAGAACTGTCAACTCCAGGGTGCAAGGAATCTGGCAAGGAAGGCAGCGTTACTAAAACGTCATACTATTTTTGAGTTATTCAAATGCATTCACAGAAGTGTTTGATAATTAATTTTGATAAAATTGACCTCATTAATTCACTAGACTCTTTCACATCATATCACTATAACAGTTAAATTATTTAAAGAAAGTAAATTGAAAACATGTAAAAAATCAGTATACAGCCATGCTGATTTATAGTCATAATACATGTGCATATCACCATACATAAATGTGTATATATATTGGTAGCAGATTGCAAAAGAATTTGCAAAGCATCATGAACACTATTTTATCAATGGAGAAACAGAAAAAAAAAGGCAAATTATTTAACAGCCTTATTCATACCACATTCATTATATTCTAGTTCAGAGGCAGAAGGAAATACATGGAAACAGGAGAAAATGCATTTAAAATCGATCCATGTTTCTCCTGCCAAGCCTTCTCACTGAATCCTTTCCTGTTCTGACCGTGGCATTGTCTACACACACTTACATATTTGAAGTTTTTTTGCTCATTTTCATTCTTAATTTCCTTCTGGTATATCTAAGACACCTCCAGAAAAAGACAGGTGATTAAACTGATGTGGTCTGATAAAAGTATTTGTTGTGGCACTGAACAAATTTTTCAAAATCGTTCAGTTACAACTAAATCTGACCCATGCAGAGTGTTTCTTTTCCTCCATTACCTCCTTGCTGTGCTGCTTTTTGATCAACTCCTATAAGCTTTTTAGTTCTAATAAAGGAAATTGAGGCTAATGAGTTGAAAGGGCAGCAATGACTGATTCTAAATATAACGTCTGGCCTGCTGGAAGGCAATCTTTAGTAAAGGCATTGACAAAAATGTTAGGGTATAAGGAGTTTGAAGGCTTCAGTTTGAATCAATTCAGAAGTAGGCAAATAGGTAGGTTATGCAAAAGGTTTTTATCTAAACAGTTAACAGCACTCTGAATGCCTGCTGATCTGAAAGGGGCTGGTTCACTGGGAGAGTTTCAAGAAAGAACAAACTACCAAAAAAAAAAAGCTTCTCTTTTAATAGATGAGGCTGAAAGTATTTCAGAAGTGACACTTAATGAAAAGTTTAAAGGCTTGGAGGTTACAAGATGAGCCATGCAACACACACACAATGGTTCTTGGGTAGTTTAGGTTTCATTTTGCTTGCAATAGTGTCTCAAATCCATTTTCACAATCATTCACCTCTTCAGTAATGCAGCTAGAATGCCTCTGCAGGAACCATCTCAAACCCTCATTTCACTTGTTCTCTTTTAAGAAGAAATGGGTGAAAACACTACAAAATAAAGGGCGTCTGCAGAAGGGATGTTAATCTCTATAGAAGGTTAATTTGCTTTCTTCATACTTCTTTAAATATCTATTATTACAGCATCTGTGGGAGATTGCTACTATTTCACATTTAGCAGAGTTGTCATTAGAAAGAGCAACATGTCCAACAAAGAGACGCGGGGCTTGGAGGGACATCCATAGTCTGGCTCTGGCCCTTGAGTAATTGCAACTATAAAAAAATATGGTTCTATCCCTTTTCCCTGAGATATAAATAGGGAAGATTTCCCTGACACCAGGGGACTCCTCAGGAAGCCAGGTGAGTGTGAGACAGAGAGGGGAAACCCATTTCAATGCATATCATTGCTAAACAGTAAAATTACAGCGATGCAACAGAGCTTTAAAAAGTTGAAGAATCCCACTGCATAGATTACCAAAAAAAAGCTATTTTCTTTCAAGAACTTCCTCAAACTAAATTAAACTTAATTTTTGCAACAGTAAAAACAGCTTTCATTTTTCAAGTCTCAAAATATTTAAATTTTTGCAATTGAAAGAAAGTTCATGACCACTTCAAAAAGTCAGATACCGTTGCCTTATCTTTTCATTATTGCTAAATCAGTGCCAATGAATTTTAAAAGAT
The DNA here is from genome assembly GCA_013399435.1 of Arenaria interpres. NCBI lineage: Eukaryota > Metazoa > Chordata > Aves > Charadriiformes > Scolopacidae > Arenaria > Arenaria interpres. Next base: position 22,311 of record VXAK01010960.1, read on the forward strand.
ACTGATTTGGGATAAAGAGGTGTGAAAAATCTATTTTCCTTGAAACTTCTTTTTATATTGACATGCAGTGCTTTCAATCATCACCAGCATATTAAAGTATCTCAGCTTAGTTCTGACAGCAATAGCTTTTTTTATGACTAGATGTTAATTTACAGAAAAGTAAATGCAGGAAAGGTTGAGCTGACCTAAATGATTGACTGTCGTGACTAGGAAATATGTCATGAGGCTGCAAACCTTTAATGGACAGTCACTTTAATTATTTAGATAGAAGTGTCACCTGACCAGGCTATACGGTGCCTGCTCTCAGTTTGAAGTTAAAAAAAGAAATGTTCCCAGAATTGTATCACAGAATATGAGACAAGAGCAAATAAGGAAGAAACGTAACAGGGATCAATAAATGTGGAGACAGAATCCAAAATTTCAGCTCCCTAGTCATATGTTTTGCTTCATGTTCCATTGTATGGTACTGCAGCTAGAAATTCAATTTTTTTAATCAAAATCTGATTAAAATCCTTCATTAAACTGTTCTTTAAATATCAAAGAAAAGGTATACACTGAAGCAGACTCCAGTGCTTAGCGTATTTGATTAATATAACTCCCTTCAACCTTCCAATCATATTATTGTCTAAAAAAAATTGCTGTGGAACAAGTAAGTTAAATCTCCAAGGTCTTATAACAACATTGACCAAAAAACCTCCAAAAAATAAATAAGAGAAGAAAACAATGTATCCATGTCTGAGGGACACTGTAGCTGTTCTCAATTTGGTTTTGTCATGGTTTGTTCCAGGTTAGCCAATGACAAGACAACAGATGCTCTCCCCCAGCTCTCTCCAAGAATAGAAAGTATAGCGATAAAAAGATTTATGAGTTTAGGAAAAAAACTAAACTACTTAAATGAAATATTAATAATAAAATAGATGCAACATATACAAATATATACTAAATCATATCAAGCTCCCAGGGAGATGTCACCAGCAGGCACCAAGAAAGTTCCAGACTGGTCTCAGTAACAAATGAGAGCTGGTTTCTAGACCACACTGATGGGCATCAAAGGTAGACAAACTCACAGGGTTGTTAGGTCCCCGTTGGAAACATCCTGTTTTTCTGTCAGGTTCTCACAAGGGTCCTTCTCAGACATCAGTCATTGAAGAAAGAGACTCACTGAAGAAGAGTCCTCAAAGAAGAGCCAACCTGACCCCTTTGATCCCTCAGCATTTATACTGAGCATGGCAATGGGATGGAATATCCTATTGGTCGGTTTGGGACACCTGATCTGCCCATTCCTCCCCACAGGTGCAAGCCTTCCACAGAGTAAACAACCACAGCAACAAGTGTAAGCTGAACATCAATTTGACTCTGTTCCAACCCAATCTGCAGGTTTTCCAGTTCCCCGGACAAAACAAAAAATGATAATGCTCACATGCAACTCTGCTATCAATAGGGTAAACTTGAATTTTGTCTGACATCTTTTCGTTATGCAGATACAAAGCAGTCATGACATTGGTTGATTTGACAAACAAAATATTGTTGGAAGGTCGGTCTAGTTGTTCACGTCCTGCCTTTTTTTTCAAGGGAGACCACTTAAAGTTCATTTTTATGATTTTCTGGCTAGGAAGGTTCTTATACTGTTAGAGAAAAGTAATACTCCCCCTCTCATAGCATCTATCTGTTATTATGCTTGCTGAGGTTCATAGAGAGGAAGAACCGTTTTGAACCACACGATGTTGCAGTTTCCAAAGCAAAAACACAAAAAAGGTTAAGCAAAGAGTCACATTTTTTCTCCTTTCCTCTTGTTTTCTCTGTATTTCTTGTTCTATACCTTGGCTAGATGCAAACATATGAAGTCGTGCAAGAGTTTATCCTCATAATGTGGCAGCTCAAAGTACAAAGTTCCAAAGAATGCAATAGATCTCACCAGCAGCAGGATTAGAACTTGTTACATAAGTTACAGATACCTGAATGGATGTAATCTTCAAATAAGTGTGACAAAATTAAATGAAAAAATTAGTTTGTTTATGTGGAGTTCAGGAAACAAACCACATTCGGTGCAGGGGCACCATTGAAGTAGTTACACTGAGCTAAATTCTGGTTCCTTCTGTACTCCAGGGAGGCAAGCAAGTCCCTATTACCTCTCTTTCAGAGGCAGATTTTCTTTCTTTCATGCTGTCCCCTCATTGGTAAGATTCCACACATGTATTGCCCAGCAGTACAGAAGGTTCAGAAGAACGGTGAATTTACTGTCCATCCAGACTGAAATCCTAATGCAAGTATCATCCTCAGTGAAGCAGGGTCACCTTTGCTTCTACAAGGTTCAGCAATGAGATAATTTGAATTCTAGCCTAATATTAAGCACAAGCCTCCTGAGCTGCTTTTGAATGGCCTTTGGAACTGTGCAAGATGGAGTTAAATTGGGATATATTCTTGATTCTTCCTTTTCCTTTATGTTTACTCTTGACATCAAGCTACTTTTCCAGCTGCTTTCTACTTAGCATTTGATATCCTAACAGGTTCTTTGGTTCTATTAATACTTTTTTTCCTTCATTCTGTTATTAAAGAAACCAAATTTAACTGTTTGCATTGTATATGCTTCATGGTTTTGTGGATTTTTTAAAATAGAAGTTACAAACAGAAATGTTTAAGGTCAAAATGAGAAGGACAAACAACAGCGGAAAATCACCTGTTCATGTACTGACCTTTACTTATTGTGATTTTTCAGACTGAACAGGACTATGGTTGCTTTGTATTCTCTTCCTTCATTCAGACAATGCCTTTTACAACTCCTTGGGGGTGGGGGAACATCTCCCTTTCTCACAGGGAGTGATCATTTGCTTGTATTCTGGAAGCAATGATGTGCCTCTTCCAAGACTCTATATCACATTACAGTAATAAATAAAATAATTAATTAGCTTAATCAAATAGCTTATTAACTTATTAACGTAATGAGTGAGGATATTTTTGTTGTTTTCTACACAGATTTTCCAATATTTTTTTCTGAACCTCCCTGGGCTGCCAAAATACTGACTATCAACAAGTTCTACTACTTTTGTGTCATCTTCTGTGCTTGCTTTTGCAGGGCAAGTTGTTCCCTCCTCTCTGCAACAACAGCCACCTTTCCATGTCATCAGTTTTTCTTTGGTTGGAAGGGGGAATATTAATGCTTATGTCTCTCTGCCTTCGCTACTGTGTACATTTGTGCCATGTTCTCTTTCATTTGCCTCTTGTGCCACTCCTTGTCAAGCAAGGAGTCTTGATCTTTTCAGTCTTGCTTCACACAGGATTCTCCTACGCTCCTTGAAAGATCTTACTGACAAGCAGAGAAGTTACAGTTTGGCAAAGCTAATTGTTTACTTTAAACCGCTGCTGTGTTGTAAAACAGCTGATTCATGAGCATCCGAGCCGTCGGTGCACCATCAGTGCTACAGACAGATAGAGAAGATAACTTTGTCAGGCAGCTGATGCTGTTCCACCTCCGTGTTTCAAGCAGAGCCCTGATTCACATCCCTAAACGTCTTTTACATCTCTTGGGTTAATTTGAGACAGAGAGGCCTGAGCTGAACATAGTCATCCTAGGGCAGGCATACTTCTTATAACATTATTATAATAATATCATCTATACCATTTTTCATCCCATTTATTAAGAAGCTGAGCATTGTATATGGTTTTTAATCACAGCTGAAAAATGAGTAGATACTTTCAGGGATATCTTCACAAATTACCGTCTTGATTGCTTCCTGAATATGGTCTCTGAATGCATGCTTAATGTCCTGAGTTTGATATCAGAGACATTTCATCTCAGAGCAAAGAGTAAATTTAGAAGCTACAAGTGATATTTTTCCTATCCCAAGCACACCAAGGCAGCTTTGGGTGAAGATTTCAGACATTTTATAAAGATCTTGATTACCTAAGGAAGTCTGTAACCGAGCAGGAAATACAAACAGTTTCCTATTGTCTGGCAAGATGTTAATTTGCCAGAAAAGAGCTTCACCTCTTTTCAGGCTGAAGTGTCACTAATTGGTACGCTTCAGAAAGGCCACACAAAATCCTGAGGATAATTACTACTGCGCTGATATTATCTTTGGTAGTAACCTCTGGAAAGGCAGCAGTTACCCACCTGGCCCTTTCAAATTATTGGACCTTAATGTAAGCCCTGTGTGATAAAGTGTTTAGCCTGAGTAGACTCACAGAATTGCTCTATTCTTAGGTTTAAAAATGAAACTTTTAAAAAATATCACCAAGTCCAGGGAGTGGCAGTTTTTTGTTCCTGGACAAAGTCCAACTGTGTTATTTTCCACTACGAAGAAAAGGATTACAATAGAGTAGAATAGTAGCCTTCATTGGAAAACAAATTCTTTAAGAATAATTTTAAAGCAAATTTGGATTGGAGAATGTATTTTCTCAGGGTTGACTTTTTTTAATGGTGAATACTTCAGTATTCAGTCATCAGCAGTGTTAATATGCGTAAGTAGATTTTTAAGTTATTGATATTCATAGGGCCATTAAATGCTAAATTAGCACTGGCTGTTGTTTATTTCTTCTAAAGACCAAAACCAATGCTTTAACTATGTGAGATTAAAACCAGCCCTCCCCTACTGTATTCTTATCACACGTTCTTCATAGACAAAAAATAAGAAAATTATGCCAGTAGGATAGTCTAGGTATTTACTGTAATATTCAAGGTAGTACTTTTCAAATTTACAGAAATGTTTCTTTATAATCAATAGTTGAATGCTGAATTTTGGTTTCCTGTATACAATTATTTGGAATAGATCAAATATTTAACAAACAAAAAAAACAACCCAAAACTGTAAATACGTGTATCGAGTAAATTCCCTATGACATGAATATTCATTTCAGTAATAAACTCCATAACTAATTGTTTCCCCCCAACCATATTTTGCTTTGAGATCCCTGTGACAGATACACATCTTACTACAAAACTTTTTATCAAGGTCATGATTATTCCATTGGTACCATCAGTGGAAGTTTGTCTTTTTTGAAATTCTTTTATGTAAGAGAAGAGAAGTAAATACAACATTTGCTTTTTCAAGAAGCTTAAAATACAAAGTTGAAGCAAAAGTAAAGCAGAAATCATTTATCATATGCAAAAAGTTGCAAGAAAAGTCAAGATGTTCTGCTTTCCATGAAAAAGCCCATACTGAAGTTGTAAATCCATATGGCCATTTTTCACTATAAATCAATGTGTCAAATCAATGTACATCTCTCAATTAAGTCTATTTTACATTTTAATATGGTTTGAATGTTCTTCACTAGACATCATGTGAAGATATGCTGAGAAACTTACTTTGCCAATTGACTGAAAGTTTTCAGGCACTAAACTGACTATTCAAATCTGGCAAAGATTATACAATACATCCCTACACTGTTTAATTGTAGGAAGCTTGATAATTAATCAGTTTGTCCAGACTGATTCAGCCCATTATTAAGTAATACTATGAATTCAGCCTGGGAAATCTCAAATACATGCTGAAAAACAAAAGGAAACAACTATGAAAGTCTGAGAAACCTATTCTAGTGTGTCCAGGAAATCACAGAATCATAGAATGGTTAGAGTTGGAAGGGACATTAAAGATCATCTAGTTCCAACCCCACAGGCCATGGGCAGGGACACCTCCCACTAGACCAGGCTGCTCAAAGCCCCATCCAGGCTGGTCTCGAACACTTCCAAGGATGGAGCACCCACAACTTCTCTGGGCAACCTGTTCCAGTGTCTCACCACCCTCACAGGAAACAGTTTCTAAAGAATTTCTACCTAGTATCTATCCTAGTATCTAATCTAAATCTCCCCTCTTTCAGTTTAAAACTGCTACCCCTCATTCTATCACTACACTCCATGATAAAGAGTCCCTCCCCAAATGATAGCAGTCTTTAGAGAATTATGCTGTCTAAAATGAATGGCTGTTTAAAAGTAGTTAGTCCTCAAGCTCTTATACCAGAGAAAAAGAGTACACACAAATCGAGGGAAGAATCAGTAGTCTATTACCATCCTCTTGTATTCCAGGAGAGCAACAAGTACTGAAAATTAAACCAATTAAGAACCTGACACTAAACTTTCAATTATAGTTTAAATCTCCATCTCTAACCTGTTCATGCAAGTTATTTTCTTTTGCCAGAAATATTGTGCTAATATTCTTTAACACTTTCTGTCTAGAGGTAGATGCTGAGACCAGCTACATTAGTTGTGAATAGCAGGTATGGAAAGAGAAGGAGGACAGGGACAGTAACTTTCTCATGCTGCTTCTTGTTATATTTTTTTTCCCCAGATTCTTCTACCATTAGCACTATTAGCATTTTACCTGGTCTCCATCAGACAGACACACAGTATTTTTCAGTCGTGAAATGATGGAAGCACTGGAAGGCTCAAAGCTGTTGGTTTGCTAAGGGCAAGTATCAACAGGCAGCTCTGGGGAGGAACACACATGCTGTGAGGACAAGGATGGATTTCCCTATTGATCACAACTATTGGATATTTCATCTGTCTCTCCTTTATAACTCCTAAAGCTTCAATCCCTGCCTACATCAGTCGCAGGAGAACTGGAAATACTGCAAGGCTTTATATTACTTTCTGGAAAAAAAAATACCCTTTCCACCTCTTCTGGTAAGGCTACCTCAGAGCCCTTTAGCTTTATCAGAAGCCAATGCTGATTAGTACTTCATAGGATAAGGCCATTAGACATCTCCTAAAAATTATAGCATGAAGTACAGTAGTGAAATAATTAGAATATTTTGCTTCTCCTAATGCAAAAGCAAGCTTGGCCTTAGAAGAAGGAACTTTTTTATGATTTTTTTTATGGGCTATATCAGTAGCACCGTAAAATTTCAGTTTTCCCAGCAACAAAATCAATGGAGTATTATATCTAAAAACTTTTGAATTCTCTAAATGTACCAAGAGATTCGTGTAAGTCATTTTAGAGGGAAAACTACTGCAGAAAGTGAAAGTGTTTTCCACACACTCAGGCAGCCTTGAACATACATGAGTCACCAATACTATTTGCAATTAAACATATCAAATTAAGTATACATAACTACACATTCAACAGTTATTACAAACCAGCACATTAATATTTAGTCTTTGCACTTAATTGTCCATTCCCACCACATAACATATTTAGTTATAAACTCTTTGAAGTGCAATGAATTCTTTTAGTATCTTTGCTGCAATTCAATTTTAATTTGCCTTTTATGTAGCATCATTGATACAATGTATCTTGAATTGTGTGATAGTAAGATAAAAATAATGGGAGCACTTCTCAGAGTTGCATGCCTCTATTCCCATTTTACAGCAGTAAGGCAAAATGATATATGGACATAAGTTAGAAGTAAAAAGAAAATGAATGTATATTTTAAATCAGAAAAAAAAGCAATATTCAACTACTACCCCATTAGCTTTCATCTTTCCTTCATTAAAGTCTTTTGGAAAGGCCTCTTATAAAAGAATAACACTCAGAAAGGCTAGTACTGCTCAGTGCGAGGAAGATGCTTCATATTTCATGAAGCCAATTATTTTATTCCTGGTTTCATTCTGTGTAGGAGACAGCAAGGAAGGCTTGTAGATGAAGTATGAATTGCTAACTTCACCATCTTTCAGGCAAGTATATCTGAACATATTTCTTAGATGAGCTAGAAACTTCAGGGTTTTGTAACTTAGATGATGATGCAACTTCCCATATTCTGTGGTATGATAATGACCTTTGTTAAAACAGCCCAGGCCATGAACTCATGTCAAGAGTCCAGCATGAACTGTGTTTCAAGCGGGAATGAAGCCTTTGAAACCTGCAGGAGACTGCTGGTAGAAACTCACAGAAAAGTACAAACGTGCCATTTGAGATTACATTTAACACAGCTTCACCATCATGGTCCACTGTGTCTAAAGACGATGTGGAAAATGGGAGGGAGGAAATTCGGGGAAATGAACAAGTTGTTCAAGGGAAGCCCAGTTTTGTTTGAACAAATCATAGGGGATGAAAACAAGAGGCGTTACTTATCAAGCAACAGATTCTATAGCTGCTTTTATTTGCTCTGAGGGGTCCTCAACTTCAGTGAATGCCATGTAGGAGAGAAAGAGTAAAATCACGTAAGTTTTTAATTGTATACAGTTTCTCAACTAGACTGTTAAGTAGCACAAGGCATACCCTGCACGTTGGCAACTCAGTTATAAACAAACAACAATAAATCAATGAAAAAATCAAACTAATAGCAACATAAAATTTAATCGGCTTTCTACATTGGTAAAGTATCAAATGCATCACCGATTCCTTGTAATTTCAATGCAATATATCTCATCCTCCAAGGCTGGCTGACTCATTCAGTAGTCAGACCCAAAAAAATGACTGGGCAAAGGCAGTCACCTGCCAAATGACACACTTCAGATCCAAATGGATAGATGATACAGGGAAGATCGTATCCCTTTTAGGCTGATGGGACAGCAGCTCTTGCGGTAACCAGTTTTCCCAAAATACAGGTTGCTTACTTGCTAACCAGTCTTTCATGCCGCCTGCCAACCCAATATAGAGTTTCCAGCAAACGTTCCGGTGTTATGTGGTATTGACCTCTTAGTCTTAAATAAAAAAAACTATGACTCCTAGGCTATGAAATATGAATGTGCAGTCCTTGTTTGACCTACAACTGATTCAAATATCTAGCAAACAGCTCCACCACCAACAGCCTCAAATAAATTACCTGTGCATACAAGATTTATCATGGACTTCCTAACAGCATATTCTGGCATTAAAAACAAGCGCGAGAATGCCGAAATATATAGCATCATCAGAAGTGACCAAAGCAAAACCACATCACATCAACATACCCATTATCAATGCAGACATTGTTACAACTTCCATGTTTTGAATCAGCTTCAGGAAGATGATGTATGTCTAGAAATCTGTAATACGGGTAGACTGAAGGATTTAAGTTTTTGTTGATACGACGTATTCAATGGGCATATTAGTAAATTCTGATCTAAAATCATACTGCAGTGGCTAGGGGTGTAGAAACACAGATTTCTTGCCCTGCTAGAATAAAAAATGCTGAAAGGCAAACTAGAACCCTTTTTGACATATCTTATAACCCAGAAAACTCAATGCAGTCATTGAATCAGAAGGGGTCACTTCTGAGTTATGAACAAATATAGCTAAAAATATGATTAGGGCACTTATCTGACCATAGTAACAAATGTTAAGTATGTCTTTCATTTAGACATTTTTTTCTGTGATGTTGAGAGCTTCATATTAAAGATAAACCAAAATTATCTAGAAAAGAAAAATATCATCTTCCCTTCAGAATTGTACTGAAACGTTGGGAGAGGTGTGTGAGTATCTTGGTTGAAATGTCAGCAGTTTATGATTGATCAGAGAAATATTTTTCCTGAGACATGAAGTATATGAAAACTTAGAAATTCTTCCATTTTTCCACAGCAATCAAGGAATGTACCTGTATTTCTGACTGAGATGAATAAAGGTTTGTTGTAAATGCTGTGGCCATGTGACAATCTTGTAAGTATTTACTAACCCTACTCTAGATAAGAAAAAACTTTCCTGTTTTAATAACAGTCAAGATTGTGACTGAAAAAAAAAATATATATATTAAAATGAGAGCTACCCTTTTTTAAGTGTAGGCATTTTTTTTGGGTGGGGGAAGAGATTTTTTTTCCATTTGTACAAATAAGATCATGGACCTATGATGACAGCAAAAGTCTAGATACTGAAACCTGTAGCGAAATGAAGAGGATTTTTTTTTTTTTCCAGAAATGGAAGTGAACTTTTTTATTCTGTAGTAAATCTTGTAATTTCTTATAGATTTACTGATAAGTGGGATGTCCTTAAAGTTTTCTTGATTAGATGTAGATATTTCTTTCTGTACACTTAGAACTGATAATGGACTATTGATTAGACTGAAGACTTTAATACTGTTATTCAATGTGGACTCCTATAAGCCCCTCATTTCTGCCAAGTCAGAACAGGTTTTTGTTTCTTTATCCATATTTTATACTGACACAAGACATCTTGCAGCAGAAACATGTCTCTTCCAACTCGAGTCTGTATAATAACAGTAGTTTCACACCTCCTCTGGTTTACATATTCCTTGCAAGTGATATTCCTTGTGAAGGCAACGTGCAGTCTACTGGGATGTATTTTTGAGCAACAATGGCTAACCACAAAAGAACTGTATATAGTCTGAAATGAAAGTGAAATCCTGCTGAAGCCTAACAAGAGAAAAAGACATTTATCTGTCTGTTATCAATAACAACATTATGATCCTTCCAAAAAGCTGTCTAATAAACAGCTATTTTTTCCAGTACATTACTTCTGGATTATAATTCTTTTATTCATTTTGGCTCTCTCACTGCATGAGAATTCCCACTGACTGCAATCATAGTAGATTTTGACTCAGAATTGGTACTTAGTAATAAGCTGTATTTGATTCTCTGTTTCAGAACATGATCCATGTTGATAGAGAGTGACACTGTTCAGAAGGCATAGTCACTAATCCTATCACTCCAATCTCTAATCCAATTAACCCTCAGGGTTCCTTGGTGGTTTAGAATCCTGTTTTGGGGATTTTTTGGGGGTTTATTTTTCAAAATACATTATGAATGCCCTGAACATTATTGGTTCTGCTAATGTTATTGCTATTATTCTGAGCTGTTTTTCCTAAGAACTTTCTTATGACCTTGGCTGCAGGGTTACTGCAATGTGCAAATATACACCCAAAATATTCCCACTTTTCTGAAGGCATGTTGCCTTCACAAGTGCATCCTTAAAGAATGTGTTTCGTTCATCTCTCTGCTCTTACTTTCTATAATTCTTGACTTTACTCCAGCTACACAGTAATTTTTAAAATTTACACAGCTTCATGCAATTTCAGACATGAAGAATTTCACCGATTAATTTGGTTCTCAGGGCTGCAAGTAGTGTCCCTTTGATCTCATTAGCATACAAAATAAATCAATGATCACAGTGACCACAGGTTATTCTCTGTTTATGTTTGAGAAATTTGCTACAAGATTAATGATTATTAGTCAGCTTATTTGCCCACTTTAGCTCTTTTGTGCAATCTTGCTTTGTATGTTATGTAGCCTTAAAAAGAGTTCTCGCACAAGGAAAGCATTTAGTGTAATACCAACAAAATAAACTGCACTCAGGTGGAATCCAGGGTATCATTGCAAGCCTGAAAAAACACTTCAGTTGTGTAACTCCTTAGTCTACTTAGAATAAACATTGCTCACGCTCAACCAAGTTGGGCTCAGTCAGAGAGAAATGGTGAAAAAATTTATCAGAGAATTTGCACTGGCAGAGAATTTTGATGCTTTGAACCATTCTTGTTATGAATGCTAGCTACCATATTGCGTATTTATTTTCCAGCCAACAGAATATTTTGATGATACTATGACAAAGCATGGTGACAACAATTTGAAGTTTAGGTTTATCTGATAAAACGTAGAATGCACCATAATATTTGTTAACAAAGCAAAATAAACATTGTTAGAATACTCATTAAAGAGCATCAACAAAACAAACAAAAAACCCGACAAGAAGGCTTCCATTCCTAGAACTGAAGTATAATTTTTCTACATCCGTGATCAACATTAGTGAAATATTACTCCACCTTGCTAAATTTTTCATTGCTTTCTTTTAGCTAGTGATTTCTTCTGACACGTACCCTCTAGAAACAGGGATAGAAAGCAAATCAATACTCTAGCTAATCTAAGTTTCTGAAGGAATTTTGTTTCTTTCACAAAATTTTCATTTTCTTTTGATATTCCATAGAGCAGAATAACATTAAAAAAAATAAATCTAAAGTCCATAACAGCAAGAAAAAGAACATTTTGTAATCAGAAAATTTGCCTGGATTGAATTTTTCCTATGCTACTGTAGGATCTTTCCAGTTTTTTAAACACAAATATTAAACTCATCTAGAAAAGCATGATAGCAGTAGCAACATTGTGTATGATGATAACCCATAAAGCATGTTAATTTCTTCCTTCTATTTTTAATTCCACCCAGCTGTGAGCTGTCCACTGTTCAGTACAAGACTAATGAATCACACTCTAATTGCTTTTCACATGTCAAATTCTAGTCTGAGTCTTAAGGTTTCAAGAATCTAACTAATGTCAAAACACTTTCTCCCGGCTAAATCTCTAGAAGCTAACTCCGAGAAATGTGGCGATGCAAAAGGAATAATATTAATTACATACTTTCTGAAGATTTAAATCTGTGAACATGAGGTTTTTCCTATCTGTCTATAGAGGACTTCATCCACTGTCATCCTGGTCGGGTGGCCTGTAGCCAACCTCCACTGTAACATCACCTGTCCCTGCCTTCCCTTGAATCCTGAGCCATAACCTCATGGTCCTCACCCATCCCCAGGTGGAGCTCCACACACTCCCACTGATCCTTTAACATGGAGGGCAACACCCCCTCCTTCTCTCCCCTACCTGTCCTTCCTGGAGAGCCTGCATCCTTCCATTCTAACCTTCCAGTCATAGGAGACCTTTCACCATGGCTCTGTGATGCCAATGAGATCATAGCATGCAGGTGTGCGCAGCTCTCTGACTCTTGTTTATTCTGCATGCTATGTGTGTTTGCATAGAGGCATTTAATTTGGGCTCCTGATGAAGCTGAGTCATTGGCTTGAGTGGCTGGAATACATTTGTGTTGCATTCCAGGTGTTCTCCTGTTGACCTGTGATCCCTCTCCAGCCTCTGGGCACCTATTGCTGGCATTGGCATCATACTAGTAAGAGTGGTATAGATTGAGGTTCCTTTCCCCCAGCAACTTTAGTTTAAAGCTCTCTCCATGAGCTTTGCAAGCCTATGACCTGAGATGTTCTTCTCCTCTGACATGTTGACCCCACCAGCCTGCAGTACATCTAGTTTCTCAAAGCAAGTCCCATAGTCAAACCCCTAGCACCAGGCCTGTAACCATTTGTTGACTTAAAAGATTTGAGTGGCCCTTTCAAACCCCTTCCCTTTGGCCAGGACGACTGATGGAAAAACTCCCTGTGTCCTACAGTCCTTTACCAAGCTTCTCCCAAAGCTCTGTATTCCTTCTTGGCACTCCTCAGACTGCTCGTGGCTGTATCGCTGGTGCCCACGTGAAACCAGAGCAGTGGATAATAGTCAGCAGACTGTGTGAGGATTGCTAGTCTCTCGGTGACATCCCTGATACAAGCCCCAGGTAGGCAGCACACCTCTCTAGAGAGGGCATCAGGTTGGCAAATGGCTGCTTCTGCACCTCTCAGAAGACAGTCACCTCCTACCACCAATCGTTGCTTTTTCTTAATTGGACTGCTTGTTATATGGGGAGCAGATTAGGTTGCCCTACTCAGCTCCATTTTCTCTCCTCCTGTGACTCATCTTTCCTCTTTGCGCTGCAGAGCTGTGAAACAGTTCTGCAGGGGCACCTCAGGCTTTGAGGGAAGTCTCTTCCCTCTGTTGGTTCTTGCAGCTGCAAGCTTCCATTCTTCTGTGTTATTTGCATTATTTTATTGAAATACAGTATTCTGCATTAAATATAAATTGTGTGATTTAAAGAACCAGTCATGCAGAAAGGTCAACAATGATGCTAGTGGGATTTATATGGTTAAAGGAGATCATTGCTGTATTTCATGACCTTGTCTAGAGCGTAAAAGTCATGATTTAGGAGTAACAAAAATTACCATAGTGACAACCTCAGCAAAAGCATGTACATATGCACTATTTTTAAACAATTTTTTTCTCTTTCAGAACTGGAAAACAGAAAGTTATTGTCCCTATTTGGAGGTAAGGGGGATCTCTAGAGGTATTTCCATCTGCTTCTGAGCTATGGGAACAATATATAGGCTAAAAGCAAAATAAATGCGCATGGAAAAAAAGTTGACTTGATTGCAGTAAACAGTCATTCTGTGGCGAAAATTAACCATAACCTGGTTTAATCTTAAACTGCACACAGACTCATGAGGGCATGCTGCGCCCGGAGAACTCTTCTTTCTCTAAGTAAGCACAGCTGGAAGACGAACACATTTAAGCAGAAATCCCAGCATAATGCAGTAGTGTAGCTATACTTCAGAGAAAGCCGCATTAGCCCGGGGAAAAAGAGGACTGAAAGCTTTCAGCAATGAAAATGTCCCTTTGGGATTACCTACGCAGACACCCAGATATTCACCGAATTCAGTGTAAAGCTAACAGTTAATTGCAGTAAACAGAGAAGAATAAATTCTGATTTTGTCCTTGGGCTCTCCTGATCCTCTTCCTGAAGAAGGAAAGTAAATATCTGTAAATTAAGCATAGATTTTCTTCCTAAGATACCCCTTCCTGTAAAGGGGCCAAGAAGGTCATTGGTATCCTGTGGTACGTTAAAAAGAGCATCGCTGAGGGAGATCATTCTCCCCTGTGTCCAGTTCTGGGCCCCCCAGTTCAAGAAAGACAGGGAACTATTGCAGGGAGTCCAGCAGAGGGCTAAGAAGATGATCAAAGGAATGGAGCACCTCTCAGGAAAGCCTGAGAGACCTGGTTTTTCTTAGCCTGGAGAAGACTGAGAGGGCATCTTATCAATGCTTATAAATATCTAAAGTGTGGGTGCCAAGATGATGGGTCCAGACCCTTTTCAGTGGTGCCCAGTGACTGGACAAGAGGCAATGGGCACAAGCTGGAATACAAGAAATGCCGTCTGAACATAAGAAAAAACTTCTTTACTTTGAGGGTGACAGAGCCCTGGAACAAGCTGCCCAGAGAGGTTGTGGAATTTCCTTCTCTGGAGATACTCAAAACTTCCCTGGATGTGTTCCTGTCCAGCCTGCTCCGGGTGTGACCCTGCTTTGGCAGGGAGGTTGGGCTAGATGATCTCTGAAGGTCCTTTCCAACCTCTACCATTCTGTGATTCTGTCATTCTGTCATTCTGTGAGTGATCATCGGATTCAGTAGCAAAGTCCATCAAAGTGAGTGAAGTTGTTAGGATTGGCTCTGACTTCACAGGATTGCATCCCTTCAACTGTTTGCCAAGAAGACTGTGCGCTTAGGACTCAGCTTTTGAATGAGGTATAAAACAAGGTCTTGTTAAAGCTCGAAAGTACCCAAACAACTTTGCAAATACTGTCCTTATTTCAAAATTGACACAGGAACTCAAGTCCTTTTGAAATTCACTGTAGTAATTTCTGGAAGAGTCACCCTTTGGTCAGTCACGTCGATCAAAACGCACGTGACCAAATGTATTTCCAAAAGTGATCTCATCTCTAAAAAAAAATCCCTCTAATCCTGCCTAGCAAATTGCAGTACTCATAATTTTGGCAGGGAAGACTAATGATTCCTATTGCACAGATACTTTAAAAAGACTTCATGGATTTTCTTGAAAGCAAATGTTCAGATGGACAATGGGAGTTTCAAGTTAAAGTTGGTCAGTCCCTAAAATGATGCTAATTCGCCACTGTTCCAGGGAGTTCAGTTGAGTTTTGACAATGTTCAACAACTACTATTTTTTAATTACATACTATTCCTTTCCTTCTCTTTTTGTTAATGAAATCATTAAAAAAAATCTCCTCAGTTTGAAAATTTTGTGGAAGAGAGTATATAACAGAATCAAGGAAAACAAAACAAAGCTTGTGGTATGTAGGTAGCCCTCATGTTGGAATCATCAAACAAGCCTGAGAAGAAAAGGAGTTTACCCCTGAGCCTCTGTCAGACTGCTGGGCTGGGATTTTTTTTTTCTATTATTCTTATTTTTGGCTTGATTGCGTTATGTGGTGCTTGGCAGGCTTTTGTAGGTAATTTTTTTGTAGGTCATTCAGGAATTTTGTCCGACAGACTCCTCCTACTTTGATCTTTTCCAGTCTCCTCCTATGGGTCATTACAATTCTAGTTATGGTCTCCCGATCTCATCGGCTTCTTTCTGCTTTTTACCCTCTAGCCAGTACTAGAACATACTATCTGGTTTTGCAAATAGTAAAGAAAAGAGTAGTTAGAAAATTAGTGTTATAAGACACCTCTGCAGCAGCTTTAATGGGCCACCTTGTGAGGAGTGTCTCCTGCATGGGTTTCCACTCCATTATTGGCTTTGAAGTTCCCTCAGGAGTTTGGACATGGGTAAGAAAGCCTAGAAAATAAACTGACCTCTGCTCCCCTACCCCTGTGGCAACTTATTTGTTAAGCTACACTCATGCAGATGACGGCATGCACAGCGTCATTTCTATGAATGAGTCCCTGCATGTGCCTGGATGCATTTAATTTTAATAATTATGTCATGCTTCGCCAGCACTGCATCTACATGTGTTGAGGCCCTGTTTCGTCTTGATTGTTTAGCTCTGTGAGAACTCTCGCAGGGAAGACATGGCTGCTTATCGTTTTTCTGCATCTGGTGCACATAAATCTACTCTTGAGCCAGTAGAAAAGCTTTGTAACTCAGGGAAGTGTCCTGGTAAGCTTGAAGGAAAGAGCCTTCTGCTTCATCATAAACACCTGTCAGCTTTTATTCTCAAAAGAAACGCTTATTTCTGTGCATGCCAAGGGTTAGGAGAATCATCCCCAGACTCAAATTGTTTGGGAACCAGGATGTACAATGGTGCTGTCACGTTGACAACTTTTTCTCAAAGAATTATTTTTTTTTAAAGTTTGTTCCATGTCTCAGATACTTTAAAATGAAGCGTTTGGCTAAAGACCTGAAGTCTTACTCCCAAAGAGCTATATTGTGGCAGAAAATCTAGTGTTGCTGATGTTAATTTTAGTTCCTAATTGCTGTTTCCTTTTCATCTTTGATCATCTTGTATAGAGAACAAAATAAGAAAATAGGACAAAAAGAACATTCACGGTATGTCCTGTTTCCTTTAGTATCACTAAGATGCTGATGTGACTTAGGTTGTGTTAGCAGTTATGACAAAGGTTGCCAGCAGACCAAATTTTAGGTATGGTCCCAGTTCTGAGCTTCATCCTTCCTCACTTGATTAGCATCCTTTCAGCTCAGTTCAACTTGCACTTGAAAAATCACAATAGATTCAAAGATTTTAATCATGCCCTAGAGACATTAAGAGCGTTTTAGCCTCAGTTTCCTGTCTTCATTACACTGTAAAGATAAGATCTACAGAAGTTTTGGTTTTCTCTCCTAAGTTCTCTGCTTCTGCTCTGTCTATTCTTTAGTTTGTGGCTTCTTTTCTCTGTTTAGTGGAGCACAGGGCCATGAGAAGAGCATAAGCCATCTCTCATCTCATCAGTCCTTTCACCCCTAGACAGCCTTGATGTTGTTTATATTCTGGTTAGTCAATGAATTTTTTTTTCAGCTCTTCTATTCCAAGTGGGGTTCTGCATTCTTCTGAAAAGAAGAGTTGACTCTGAGAAACACCTTCAGTAATGTTTTCAGGACAACATACAAAAATTTCCCTCCAAAACTGTGTATTGTTTTCAATCATTGTTAAGTTATATGATAAAAGGCTGGTCTCCATACACACTAAGGAGAACAGGGGCACAAGGTGGCAGAGGGTGGGATGGCATGAACCCCTGCAGCCCAGTCCCTGACCTGGCTGTACTGAAAGACCACCTGCCCCGTGGGCTGGATGGTACCCATTCCTGTGAGTCACTGCTCCCCAGGTCATCTCACAGGTGGAGGGCCATCACTGCATAGGGGCATGGGACACATTAGGGGATGTGGGGGAGAGCATTTTGGGATAACATAAAATTTATGGGATGTGTAGAAGAGGAATTAAAGACTGTAAGCTTGCTGTATTTTTGTAAAGCATGGAAGGTATCTCTAAAATTATATTCTTGCCTTATTTTCAAATGAAAGTGTAATGCGATGGGAAGAAGGGGAGAAAAAAAAGAGGTTTGTTTGCTTTTGAAGAGCTAAGGATTTCTCAGATAAGGAGCAATTTCAGTATATTTGCATCTTTGTAGGCAACATGCGAAGGCACTGTAGTCTGTTGCTAGAACCAAGATCCCGTTTCTCAGCCTGCCAGGCTCTAAATATGAAAAACACCACATATCGCAAGGACTCAGAAAAAGGAAAACGAGACACTGTAAATCCACAAAGTTGAAAAGGATGGGAAAGGGGGGGGGGAACTGGATTTGCATGTTGTGAACACAGGGTACTGTTCTCTGACCTGTGCTTTATGATTCAGTTATCACTCTACAAATATTTCACAGTAATAAAAGGGAGAAAACAACAGTTCTGAGGGGACAGAGATAAATCTATATCGGAAATAAGGGAGTACTGAGAGATCTGGTTGAGATACACCCGAGCACGATATATATAATAAAAAGTCTGACAGAATGCTTGTACTGGATATGTACACTGGTGGTGTAACAGCTGACAATGTGAAAGCCTTGGTAGCGATAACTATTTATTGTTGATAACAGTACGGGGAAATGGAGCTTTTGTCGATGCCAAATTGCTCCTTTTACAAAGTAAGATATTTTTGTTTACAAAATACCACTTGGAGACACTGCACACACACACAAAAACACAGAGGCACCAATAGGTGTGAATGTGATTGCCACATTGACGAAACAGTCTTGCAGAATTTAAAGACGTGGCATCCAGCATCAGTCTAAAAAAATGATGGCAGAAATTTTTCATGGTGAAACTCACAAAAACTACATTCTGTATGGGTTTTGGTAGCTATTTGACAGAGTGCTGCATCAGGACTGAAATTTTTCAGGAAGGTTGAATGGAAAAGTCAGGAGATACTACATAAAATAGTTGTTTGTGCCATCTGGAATCTTATCACTTCCATCTCCTGCCTATATAAACTTTTCTAGAGGAATGTATTATAACTTACATAAATACCCTACTAGAACTGCAGAGTTTGAAAATCAGACCTTTTGATGTTTTCTAACCTGTTTGACTTCCTCAGCTTTTCATAGAAATTGAAGAAGGAGCAGCACTAGTTTTAGAAGAAAATGGGCAATGAGGGTGAGGGAGGCTTTGAAGCATCTCTTCCCTCCCTCAGTCCTCTGTAACCATAGGAAGCTCCCACCCCAAGATGAAGGCTGGCACAGGATGGAAGCTGCTCAGAGGGGTCAGTGGAGCCCAGAAGGACATCACCACGTGACTGGGGTACCAGGATGCCTGGTAGCAGCTCTTTCTTGCAGCTGCATACTCTGTGTTGGGAAGTAGCACGGGACCAACTACCACCTACTATATGTCTTACATTTAATCATATTAATAAAAGAAGCAGAACCGTGACTTAGATAAACTGCATGTCTGAGTTGTTCACCCTGCAGATCCTTCTCACAATAACGAGTGAGAACAAATTGAGTCATTATTATCTCTGTTCTTCAGAGGTAACGATTTCCCTTTGCAAGAAACGCCTCTGAGCAGCTGACAGTCTATTAAGGGAATTTATTACGAGTTTGCACTTCTCTTTTGAGAAGCAACATTTAAATATTTGCTTTTATTTATTTATTTAGGTTCATCCTGCATGATTCATTTACCTATGTAAAACAAACACAAAATGCAACATTGCAGCCAATTTTCTTCAGTGCTGGGTCACATGCATTTCATAAAGTTTAGTGTGACAGAGAAATGGCAGAGCATTTTGCGCATTGTTGTCTAGCTGGGAACAGGTTAGGAGGCTGAAAGATAATAACAGCTGCTTTCAGCTATCAAGTTAGCTCAGGCTATGATGCAAATAATTGTTACTGCCATTATCTTTAAAGTCAGATGTCTGGTGTCTCTGTGAGAAAAAGTACTACTTCTAAAAAGAATTTTTTTCCATATTATTGTAACTCAGCAAAGAATGATACAACTAGGGACCGAGTTGAAATATGGAGGTGAAAAGAAAACCATTTCTATAAATGGCAGAAAGGATTAATAGGAATAATCTCCTATTTATTAGCAGTCCAGAGGGACCTAGACAGTCTTTAGAGGTGGGCCTGTGAAAACTTCATTAAGTTCAACCAGGCCAAGTGCAAGTTCCTGCACCTGGGTTGGGGCAATCCCAAACACAAATGCAGGCTGGGCAGAAAACGAATTGAGAGTAGCCCTGAGGAGAAGGACTTGGGGGTGTGGGTGGATGAGAAGCTCAACATGAGCTGGCAATGGGCGCTGGCAGCCCAGAAAGCCAACCTGCATCCTGGGCTGCATCAAAAGAACCGTGGCCAGCTGTTTGAGGCAAAGGATTCTGCCCCTCTATTCTGCTCTGGTGAGACCCCACTTGGAGTACTGTGGCCAGCTTTGGAGCACCCAGTATAAGAAAGACATGGAACTGTTCGAACTGGTCTAGTGGACGGCCACAAAGATGGTCAGAGGACTGGCACACCTATCCTATGACGATTGGCTGACACAGTTGGGGTTGTTCAGCCTGAAGAAGAGAAGACTCCAGGGAGACCTTATAGCAGCCTTCCAGTACCTAAAGGGGGCCTACAGGAGAGATAGGGAGGGACTCTTTATCAGGGAGCGGAGCGAGAGGATGAGGGGTAAGGGTTTTATATTGAAAGAGGGGAGATTTCTCTGAGGTGGTTTTCTGAAAGAAAGACAGGCATTGGGTTTTTGTGGTTCCCACAGTGATAAGTTTCCCCTCCCTTTCCCCTGAGTGCAGTAGACATGGAGGTTGGGTCATTATGCAATTCCAGTAACACCTGGTCCAGGTTATGTGCAACATAACCTTGTGCTTGTACTTCTGCTATAGTAGTCTTTTGCTTCTAATGAAGAGACATTACACACAAATGACATGGAGGTCAGTTTAGCTGGTAATCACAATATGAGAAATATAATCACTTCTGTCCATTGTCTGGGCCTTTTTCATCTAGTTTTCCTTGAAATTGCTTTTTGCTTACATTGTTTTTTCTCTTGTTTCTCAGAAAGACGTAGGAAGTTATTCTGCTTAATTGGTCATATTCCACTAAATTTTCAAAAGCTTAACAATTTAGTGACCTACAAATCTGTGGAAGAGTAGTTAGTATACAGTATTAGTGTCATGAAAAATAGGTTGGTGGTTTTTTCTGCTATCTATCCTTCCCCTGATGAAGCACAGTATTCACATCTGCAGTTGCATATCTTTGGATTCAGAGTGATTCCTGAATGCATATAATTCAGAACGCTTTTTTCCTTGCATTTTTTTCTCCCCTCCCTGACATCACCTTAACATTCCTGTTGTTAATGATTTTGCAGAATCAGACATTACACATTGAGAAATAATGTAAAACCTGCAGGGAGGAATTATTAGAAGTCCTCTGTGTGTTGTTTTATTGCCCAGGACAGAACAGCTGAGGATTCTGGATCTGCAAATCCCTAGAGTATTTCTAACATAAAGATCAGATGTGACTGCCCTTTGCAGTTGTTGATGCTCTTACTGGTCTTAAATCTCTGGCATGTATTTGTGACTGAAAAGGGTCTCCTAAAACTGCAGTAAGAACAGGAAGAGAGCCTTATAAAACCCTTGTTTACAACAACAAAAAAACACAAACCCAAAAAAACCCAGACAAAAAACAAACAAACAAAAAAAAGAGCCAAAAAGCCAAACACAAACCATGATGTTTTCTCACTGATTTTAGCAAGAAAACTTTGACACCAGCAGATAGAATGGGATATGTTGTCACCTTAACTAAAGCATGAATAAAGTTCTGCTTAGTTCCTTTCAGGGTATCTCCAAACAATTCACAAAGCAGAAAGGGCGATAGTTAGTTCAATGACTATGGACAGAAGACAACATCATCTGTGCTCTGCTGCTGACATCACCAGTTGTTGCCCCAAAGGCAGAAAATGTATGAAGGTGGGAAATTAGTTTAAGTGTCTCATCTGATTGACAAAGAAAAATATAGTTTGCTGGTTCAGTGTCAGCCCTGTGCAGAGGCTTAGATCTTGGATATAAACTCTTCCCGTGGGCAGACTGTATCAAGATTAGAATCATTGAATCATAGAATCAGTTCAGTTGGAAAAGACCTTTAAGATCATGAAGTCCAACCGTTAACCTAACACTGCCACGTTATCACTAAACCATGTCCCTTAGCGCTACATCTACATGTATTTTAAATACGTCCAGGAATGGTCATTCAACCACTTCCGTGGGCAGCCTGTTCCTAATGCTTGATGACCCTTTCAGTGAAGAAATTTTCCCTAATATCCAATCTAAACCTCCCCTGGAGCAATTTGAAGCTATGTCCTCTTGTCCCATCACTTATTACCTGGGAAAAAGAGACCTACACGGACCTCACTACAACCTCCTTTCAGGTAGTTGTAAAGTGCAAAAAAGCCTCCTTTTCTCCAGACTAAACCACCCCAGCTCCCTCAGGCGCTCCTTACAAGACTTGTTCTCTAGATCCCTCACCAGCTTTGTTGCCTTTCTCTGAACATGCTCCAGAACCTCAATGTCCCTCCTGTAGTGAGGGCCCCAAAACTGAACACAGTATTTGAGGTGCAGCCTCACCAGTGCCAAGTACAAAAGCACAGTCACTTCCCTAGTCCTGCTGACCACAGTATATCTAATTGTGTGCCATATATATATATTTATATATATAAAATTGTGCTATATCTTAATTGTACATAGGTATTTTAGCCATTATGCATACAAGCATACAATATACATACATATATACTTTTTATGCATACAAGACGTAATGTGAGGGATGGAGATTAGATACAGCCATGATTGAACTGTACCTAGTATTCAGGCATAGTGAAGACTGATTTTAAGGTTTACTCAGTGTCTTTTCAGGTGTTATAGTATTTGCTCTTCTTTGAACTAGAAGACAGATGCCCTTTAGCTGGCTAACCTGTAGATTTATAAAAATTTAAGAAACTGCCTTCATATAGTCCAGTAAAAGCCACTATTTTCTATATTTATATAAGCAGTTATATTTACATTTGCATATGTCTATTATTATTATTATTATATTTCCATATTGGTACCACCTCAGACCCCCAAGGGGACTAGAGGTTCATAGATTCCTCACATCTGTATTTTACCAAACCAAAATAAGAGATACCTAACCAAAGGGTTTAAAAGTGGTATAGAAACAAAACAGGTGATACTAGAGGAAAAAGAGAAGTAATTTGCCCCTACTCAAAATGAAGGTCACTAATAGAGGTGGGATTTGCCTATAGGGCTGTTGATTAGTGCAACTGAGAGCTTCTCAATTTTCCTAAATCTTTCGCAGTTCCTTTAAATAGCACATTGTACATGTTACATAAAAAGGAAATATGAAGATAACTTGGAAGTGTAAATTCAAGAGGCAAGGTGGAGTAGTTGCCTCATAGAGCCCATCTGTTTGTAAGTGATGACCCTGACAGCTGAACAAGTGCATGATGACAATTATTTTTCATTTTACTCTGTTGAGTAGAAAGCTGCTGTGCGTTGACTCATCACTGCTGGCACTTATACCATTAATAAGATGTGTTCTCCTACTTGCTTGATTTTCACGCAGATAGCTACTGACTGTAACAACTGGGTTGCTATTAAAGTATATCAAATAGCTCCCAATTTCTTTGCTTTGAGCCAAGTACCTTTCTTCCCCCCACTCTGACTTAACGGGAAAATTGGAAAATGTTTAAGTGATGTTAATAGACCCCCATTTGGTACTTACATCATATAGTAACATATCAAACACAGTTTAACATTCAAAATATCTCCTGTCTGGTAGCCAGGAAATTATGCCATAATGTTAATGTACATGCCTTATTAAATTTTGCCTCTATAATAGACAATCTGTTATAATGTAAAGGGAACAGCAATGTATCACAGATATTACAACTCAGACTCGCACTGCAAAGATAAAATCTCAAATATACATACTTACACAGCTACTCTCGATACCTTTATTTTGAATATCTTCATTGGATAACTTTGTTTATTGAGCCGTCGGTTTATTTGCAGGAGAAATAGTCACAGACAGGGAGAGCAGGTGCCTAGGGAAAGGGGAAGAGGGAGAAGCAGAAGAACAATTAGGAATAAATACCATGTGCATGATCAGTGCAAAAAAGTGTAAAATCACACAAAATCTGGGGACAATTCATCCTCCCTTCTGCCTTGCAGCCATCTCTTGCCACTGCTGTCTCACACTTGCTTGAACCCGGTGAGGCAGATCAATTCACTGACTTGACTGAAATTTAACTCTGGGGGGGGGAAAAATTGCTTTCTGCCAACTCATGTAAGTCCCTACACATCTGCATGGTAATTTTAACCACCCCAAGGAAACAAGAAAGAAGACACAGCTAAAGGAGCAGTCTGCAGGGGAAAGAAGGAGAAGCTGCCCAGGCACAGTAGTGCAGAATCCATCAGCTGAAGCTGGTTGTGAAACTTCACTGCAAGGAAATGCAGTAAGTTTCAGGAAAGCCCTCAACAAAATCAGTTAAAACTTGAAATTTATGTTTTACACATTTAAAGTGTTTTAAAACAGTGAAAACAAGTGCCTAAATGTAGTAACAACCTTTACACAAGTTCTAGAGGAAAACTATTCTTACTCAATCCAACAAATAGGGTGAGATCTTAACTGTAAATATTTTGTTTAGATTATGCTGGATTGGAGAACCTGTCCACCCCTCCCATTCCCTGCCTTTCCCCCTCCCTTACCTAAGTAAGATGATTCGCTGCCCTTTTCATCTGGCTCTGTGGTTGCTTCCTCAGTGTGCTTACTCAAAACTACTGACTTGTCCTCCTGCACCCCCATAGTCTCCTCCTCCAGTCAATGGTCCCCACTGTCACCTTCTTTGCCCTCACCCACCCCTGCTGTCAGGAGGTGTCCAATTATCAACCTTCGTGCCTTTGCTATGGGTTGACCTTGCAGAGAGCCATCATGTCAGGTAGCACCCATCAACATGAAGTCAGCTACATCATGCTCCTTCTGAGATGGGCAATAGTGACCCAGAGCACCCTGTAACTGGAACGGTGACCTGTCCCTGGACTCCTGGAAGCCTCCTTCTGAGCTCCACCAAGTTGGTGTGGCCCTGTTTCTGTTTCAGCCTTGGTTCCCTTTGTTCAGATTTAAGCCTCTCAAATTGGAAAATATTTCTTACTGGATGTTTGTACACTCTTCAGCACATCGGACCTGATGTGAGGCAGAGCCTCTACACCATTGCAAGTCTAGATGAAAACATTCCCTGTTTCTCAGTTTAATTATTTTCTTTCTTTCCTTTTCCCTAAAAGCAAGCCAACAACAGCAACACCACCATAAACAACAAAAACAAGTAGTTGGGTTACGGTCAAACAGCACATGGAGTCATTCTGTCTCCCCACACACTTACTGCTGGTTAGTGCTGCCACGTTATGTGCCTGTCAGCCTCCTGCCTTGCACTGCCCTTTAGTTGGCTTGTCCAGCTGTTTCCAGTTTACCTTCAGCACACACTAGCTTTGGCATTCTTTTAAAAATAAGCCTGGATAAATGTAGCCTTGCTGCTGGATTTTCTACTTCGGGCCTCCTTGGGCTGTTCCCCAGACCCACAAAAGTCAACAGAATTAAAGCTTCCCACTGAATTCACTGGAGCTTTAGATCTTTCTTCTGTGGCTAATTAATCTTGTTCATTAGTTACTCCCCAGGTCCCATTCCCTCTTCCTCATTACTTTGTGCAAGTGCACATTATTTTTGTCTTTTAAACATTAATTGTTACTCTGCATGCCCTTCCTGTAATGCATTAAGATTAAATCCCCCCAAATACCCACCTTCCTTCTTTTGCCAATGCTTCAGAGACTGGGGAGTCAAAATGTGGCAGGTGCAATACAGTCCAATTAAAAAGCAAATTTGTGCTAACTGATGGGTAATCTTCAGTGGAAATCACAAGTGACATTACTGGATGCCTGGGGAACATTTTTGTTAAGCAAATTCTTCCACTGCTGGCACAGCTCTGACACCTCTGTATGTTGTAACTGTTACAAGGTAAGTTTTCTATACTTTCACTTTTGGATTTTTTCCAATTGCTTGCTGACTCTGTTGTATATACTACTGTCTTTCATTTTTTCTAAACTGAGAGACAAAGGAAGTCAGAGGTAAACTGACCCAAACCAGTCAAGAAGTGCTTTTTATTTACTTCCCTTTTCATAACTACAAGAAGCACAAAAAAAACCCCAAACCAAACCAACGAAAAACCACACCTTTTTTTATACTTCTACTTACTCAATAGATATTACTGTGAGAATTATTATTATTATAATTATTTACAAAACACCATCACCTATAATCAGTATTAGAATCTCATTTCAGAATCAGCATTCAATCTCTATCAGAACCTCTTCCTATGAGAGAAAAAGCAGTGTATTTTTAAAAATCACTGTTAAATTGAAAATATCACCATTTACATGCACAGGTCAGATAAAGAATGTGAGAGAAGGAGGCAAGGTGACGTGAAACCAGGGAGAAACAGCAGCAGACAAGAATGTCCTGTTCTCCATCCATGGCATTGCCAGTGAGGAGACACTGCCTCCTTTTAGTTTGTTTTGCAGATTATTTTTAAAATCTTACAGTTCCCTTAAAGCCTCTCCAAAACCCAGCACAGCCGGTAGGCTCACCCCACCAACCTTGAGGAGATGCAATACAGTTTCCAAAGAGGAAGAATATGTAGACTGGTACCTTTGAAGTGTCATTATTTGCAGAAGATCCTTCTTTGCCCAACTCTGGGTTTCAGACAGTTGCCAGTAATGCACGAGAGGCTAAAGCAAGCTGGAGCAAACACAGCCCCTGCATAACGCTATACAGCTGGACTGTTAGCATATCCTCTCTGAGCGAGCAGACCTTCAGCTGTTTTAACTTGAGTAATTGAGAATGACCCCTCCCTGACCTCAGAAATCTATCTGAGCAATACAGGTGGCAATCCTGAGCCCAGACTGCTATTGTCAACTGCCAACAATCTACATATATTTATAAGTATGTATATATATATGAGAATAAAATTCATATTCATCAACTGGCAAAACAAGTCTGGTACCAGCTGAGCTTGTGATTTGTTCTATTCCACAGGTGAATCCATGGTCTGGAATCTATATTAAACAGTTACCATATATTTTATATACATATAGATGGTGTATCACATATATATGATATAGAAATGTTATATATTAACAGAGAGCAGAGAGTAAGTAGTGCAAGTATTTCTTTTCCCTCTGTACAATCCAACATTTGGAATGTTATCCCAGACTTGCACTGCATGAAAGCAAAATGAAATGGAATTGTGCAAGCCAAAATCCTTACTGAGCTGCAATTTCCACTTACCACTTTCAAATATTGATCCAAGATCAAATTACTTCTTTTTCTTGCATTGTGTGGAATTCTTAAAAGATGTTTTCCTTTTTGTTACTTTGGGAGAGTATTAAATCTGAATTCAGTTCACATAACGCTAACAATGCTGCTTCTGCACATCTTGAGATCTTTTATCTTTGTTCATTTCCCTTTTTTTTTGTCAGCCCTATACTTTCACAGTGCTTCCAGGACCCGAGGTGATAAGCTTCAGCTACAGTCATTATTTCTAGAGTTTGCTTTCTCGTTCAGCAGTTTATAACGAGAAGCCTCTGCTTTTAGAACTGCAACAGGCATTTGAGTATTTTCCTCCTAACATTATGTGACTGAGTGACTGTGTGTCCATGTATATATTGTTCAGAGGAGAATATTTAAACATAAGTAATCTACCTCTCCGGCACTGTGCCCTATGATAACAACTGTGTGCTATAACTGCAAGGCAAGAACACTTAGCTTCCACTAAATATTTAAAAAACCAGAATTCATCTGCCGTTCCAAAAACACAAAGAAAGAATTTGAGTAATTTTATACACCCTAAAGCGCTCTGCTGTCTACAAGTAGAGCAGCTACCCTGTGGCACTAAGGACAGAAGAAAGGCCAGGCTTCAAGCTTAAGAACTATGGTACAGTCTAAAGTTTGCCTTGTGTATCTGGAGGAGTCCCAATCAGTATGATATAGACTTCCCCGATGAACGCAGATGTTTAAGGTAGTGAAATATTTCTGGTTTTTTATTAAAAAAAAAAAAGAAAGATTGTTGAATTACCGTTTTCATATTTTACCTTCTTAACGTTAATTTATTCATCTTTCCTTATATCTTTACTAAAAGAATTACTTTCAGGCCAGGACTGAAACTTTTGGTGTTTCTGCAATAAAATTAAAGAATAAATATCTATAGTTATTACTGAAACAATAAGATCAGTTGCAAACAAACCCAAGAAGCAGATGATTAAGGAAGGCTGACAAGATTTAGGAACTTTCTGATATCTTTTTGATAAAACTAGGTGAGAAGAAACATTGTCTTAATTGAAAAGTTTGAAACCATCCTTTTCCCTTTTTTTTTTTTTTAAATATTTTTATTCCATTCAGAGGGTAGATGGAGCAGATAGATCAGTGTGCTTGGTGTACCAAAAGAGTGCAAAACTTGCAAGGTGGGAAAAAAGATAGTCCTAGAAGGTTCAGTGCCATAGGCTACCCAGAAGGCGGCAGCGCAAAGTTGCATGATGTAGTAAATTCATATGTGCCAGCAGCCAGAACACACATATGTCCCCTGACAGGACTACTAGCTGTGCACATTGCAAGTGTTTAGGTATCTCTTTTATAAAATATTTAAAATATATTTAAGTTATATACCTATGTAATTATTTCTTCCCATCGTGCTCTGGGGATGTTTCAGAATGGGGGAGATTGAGGACTGTTTTCAGCGACCTTCAGTACTGTATTTTACTTTTCAGAAGTGAAGGAATTCACACAAAAAAGGAATTCAGCTAAAAAAAGGAATGTCTTTTCCCTTTTTTCCAATCAAACTTCCTTCATTGCTTAGTCTAATGCCACCCAAATGAGGGATTCTATCAATTGACATGAACCATAATACATATGAATGTTTTAAATGTTCAATCACAGGTTGCACTATAACGAATAGCTGAAAAAATTTCCCCAAATGCACAGCAGTCTGAGTAACTAAGATGTTGATAAGGTACTTATTTCTGCTACAGAAATATATTTTGAGTTATTTCAGCTGTGTTGCTGGAAATTTACATCAGTAAGATGGAAATCATAGATTCATCTATTGTCCCATAAGCACAGGAGCTGAAAAGTTTCAAACTGTGAAATTAAGAATTTTATTTTCCAGGAACATAAAATCTTGAAGTGTATACTTTCAAAGCTAAAAGTCTGTTTTAAAATGGCCCAGTGCACTGCACAGTGCTCAGAGGAAATGTCTTGCTTGAGATGAGGAGGTCTTCTACCATGCCCTGGATGGTGATTATGGATGTTTTCTAATTCTTGTGAAGTTGAAATGCAATGACCCAAGGTTCCCTGCACTTTGACAAGCAAAAGGATGAGGATTAACTATGTGAACATGTTTAGGCATTTGTAATCCCTTAGTACATAGAATTAATCCTTTCCTATGTTTCCTTTAGAGATGCATGTCACAACCCTTCTGAAATATTTCTCTCAACAGTATAGACTTTGTTCTGCTGTACATAGAGACAATCCTGAATTTACTGCAGCGAGACATTCATTTGGGAGAATCTGGCAGAGCAGTTTTGCTAGTAACTTTACAGAAGGTTACAAAAAAGGCCAAGAAAAGTCAAACCACCCTAAAGCTAGATTTCCAGATGGGTGTCATAGAGATTTCCCTAAATTCTTGTTTAGGTGATCTTTAGACCTGACTACTGACATTTCCAAAGGCAAAGTTACCAACACGTCTTATTTTCTCTCACTTGACAGATGCAGAACCGGCTATGCTCCGATATTAGAAGCAGACAAATCCAGTAGACTTTGGTACCCAGAGGGCCTCCTTTCTGGACTGCTGCAGCCAAATCCAGAGCTCTCCCAGCTCCAAGGACAGAGCTCTGGGGAGAAACTGAGCACGTACTCCCAGCCAACACATGTATGTGCATAGCACCCACACGAACTCTCAAAGGTCACTGCAGAGAGACCAGTGCCCTTAGGAGCACCCACAAGTTGCAGCCACATGAATATGATCAACACAAGCAGCCCACACCTGACCTCCCCCTGCGCTGAAGTTCATCAGCGGAGTGTATTCTCCCCCCATTCTCTGGATTCACACCACAGTCACCAATCCCTCAAATATAAGCGGGACTTGTAGTCCATGCAGCAGCCATCCCAGGACTATCAGACTATTATTCAGTTGCCAGCTCTTTCCTGATGGAGGTCTCCCACTGTTGGCAAATTAGCCCAGCTTGAAGTACATTAACACACACACACCCCACCCCTCACACATGCACACACGCCCTAGAGTAGAGACAGTCCGTACAGAAAAAGCAGTTAGAAAATAGATTCAATAAGACTGAGGAACAGACTCTGGTGACCAAGCATGGGGTTCATTCAGGTAAGTGTGCTGACCAAGGTCATGTTTACATTTGACTAGCCCCTTTCATCCCTTTTCCTCCTTTTTTTCCCCCTTGATCCCTCCTTTCTTTCTGCCTTAGCGCTTCCCTTATTACACATTACTGTTCAATGTAAATACATATTTAGACACTGTCATTGTAAAAGGAATCAGCAGCGTATATAAAGTTTTGTCTATATACAGTGTCATATGTTATAACAGATCTAAGGGGTTGTGTTAAAAACCTTACTCTGAGACAAGTATTTATGGCATTTGTTTTGACATACCGTGTCTATGTAATAACCAGCCTGTGTGCATTTTACAGATGTATTTTACATAATCACCTACACCCATGAGAAGGAATGTAAAGGCGTCGAAGCATTATGCTCATTTTATGTGTTTTACTGACTCATCAAATTTAGTGGTGTGTTTTATTAAAAAAATATTTTGGAACAAAGCAGAATCTTGCCTACTTAATTGGCTTCAATCCAAACATCCAAATTCTAATTTATAGCTAAACCTGAAAAAAAAAAAATCTGTAGTTTTTAAGAAAAAATAATATCTTGAGTATTACAATGGGATCTCTTTGCACTTGAATTATCACACTTCATCATTTTCCTCTCTTCTTATTTTGTTCCTAGCGTTTGGGGCATCTCAATATTTCTTTCTATTTGAGCTGTAAGGCATCAGTAAGTAATAGCATCTTTTACAATCACACAATGTCAATACACATGCCAGATTAATAGCTCTGGAGAAGGATGATCTCTGATACTATCAAGGAGAACGAATAATGTCTACAGGAAAAATAACAGCAACAAAATATATTCTCTACTTTTTTTTCAGTATTTCTCAGCTCCTTGTTGCTTCACTGGACAAAGAGGTATAAACCTATGAACAAGATGGTAGGGTTGCCATGATTTGGATAATTGACTAGTCCACAAGAGATGGACACCATCTAATCATGCTTCATGATGCTTAGCAATTATTTTCTCTATCAATGCACTGCAATTGCACATAGAAATTCTAGTTTATATCAGCATAAATCTGGTGGTTTCATTTTGATTTGTCTGTGGGAGCTATATCTGTGTTTCTCTAAAATAATTTTAAACTAGAATAAAAATCTTTGAAACACTTTTCTTGGGAAATTGGGGAAAAGATCTTCAGGTTATTAATTTTATTATTTGAGTCTCTTTGAATGACCCATTCAGGAGATGGATCATAATTTTTGTTCTTGAATAATAATTTGTCCTGCTTTTAAATATTAAGTATGAGGACATCGCTCACACTACCCCATTATATTACAGAGCATCCCATAACATGCTGTCATTTGATCGTTTCTTGTTTTATTACCCAGGCTGCTATTTTAGTGTCAGTCTGTCCTTTGTGTATAATGACATTAAATACCTGGAATAAAACTTTGGTATTAAAAAAAAAAAAAGGATCACCTAAAATATCAAACTTTTACAAAGGGAAGAAGGAGCCAAGGGATTTAAATGAAGCCTGGCAAACCAAGTTGTTATACATTGCTAAAAAACCCCTTCTGGCTGAAAACCTCAATGATAGGTAATTATATTTCTAAATGAGGCAATCATTGTTAAGCTATGAAGAATATAATTAATTTTGTAGCATTCTGCAATGTTGTAGTCAATACAGATAAGGCTTTTTTGAGATATTAGCCGTCCATACACATTCAACTAATTTTAAGAACCTCATTGTGCATTCTCTTAACTGAAGTCAACAGTAATAAAGCCCTTCTCTGTCACTCCAATAAACTCAGACAGTTGCTGTTTTGCTGAGTTTAAACAAACTGAGTTTAAATAAACACTGTAGTTCTAGTTCACAGACATTCAACCAGTTTCTAACTTCATTTCATGAGGTTTTCAATTTGCAAGCATGGCCCACTTTAATATACAGTGGACCAGATTTGTCTTTTCTGTATTCACGCTGATTCCAACTAAAGATTTGCCAGCTATGAATAGGAGAGAAAAATAAGAGCAAAACAAAACAAAAGTCTAAGAAACAATTACTCTTTCAGATCAGTGGCCATCAGAGACACTATCTTGTATTTTATCAGGGACAACAGAGGATGCTTCAGAGGAAAATTCATGAAGTGAATAGCAAATGTGTGGAAAAAGTTCAGAAGACCTCAGCAAGCAAAGCTCTGAGATCCTAAACCAAAAGTTTTTGCATGTAAATGTAGTCTTCTGCTTGTAAAAGATTGATTCTGGCTACAAGATTAATCTATTACTATTATTACTGAAGAATATAGAGAAGATCATAGCTTGAACAAGAGGCAACCGGCTTATCTCCTTAAAGCAAAGCTGAGGTCTACTGAGTTATGCAATCAGAAACCTTTGAAAATAATAGACTGCTGGAGAGATACCAAGAGGTAACAGATTACGGTATGTCCCCATTCCCTACTGCATAGCTCATACTTCAGAGACGATTATTTTCTCTATTTTTAACACCACTGAAAAGCAGAACTCTGTCCCACACCTGAATATTTTAGGGTGAACAGCATGATACTCAGTTAGAAAAAGCAATTCTTGGTGTAGCAGATAACTAATCTTGAGAGGATTTTTGACAAGCAAAAGAACTTTGTTATTATTGGGAATAAGATGTGAAGATTTTGAAGGAAATACTGAGATCATACAGAAATGACATGTTGATGGTGATTTATCACACAATCTGTGTGGAAGAGTGATGACAATGTAAAGCCTAATCACTATAGATCCCTTTCAATATATTGCTGCCTGCCATCATTTGCAGAGACACATCTCTTCATATTCCTAAAACCTAATATGGTAGCATCCCTTCTTGCATCAATGGCTGCCACCAGAGGAAGAAGAGGTATTTGACCCCCTCTATTCAACGGTTTATGCATGCGGCTGAAAACAAAAATACTCAAAATTATTATGCCTTACGAGGTGCTGAATACAGAGTGGAGACCTGCTTTTTGGATGGCTGTGCAGTTACGGACAGATTGCCCAAAGCTTTCAAATTTAACGTGCATTTTCTATGGCTTTATCAGGTGTCACTATGAAAAAGACAGGAACCCTCTGGTAGGGGCCACCTTTTACACAACACAGTATAGTCCGCCTGAAGAGAGTGGGCTTTAATATTAGGCCTATATGGAAACAGAAATGTGTTGTCATGGCAGAATCAGATGGTGAGGACCAAAAGCCCACACTGTTGATCCCCAGAGATAGGATTTTTGGCCTTTCCATTAGGACGCAGCCCCTGATGGGAAGGTGTATTAATATGATTTGACTAGTCTACCCAGCTCAGTGCATGGCTGTTAACAGGAACATAAATATGCTGGAGCTTGTAGGAAGAAAGAAAAAGTTATATTACAGTCTGAGTTTATTAAACTGAGAAAAAAAACCTCCAAGTGAGTCCAAAAACCTCCACAAAAAGTCAAATTGCCAAGTTGTTTAAATTCTGTGTGTGGCAAACTCGGTCAATGGGTCCAGTCTTACCATTGCCGTGGTAAGAAAAGCAGACAAGCATCCAAAACACTACCTCTTTTCTCTAGCTGTTGAAATGTCCTTGTGCGATTTCATCAGTGATGCTATGGCCAGTGTCTTGTGGAAGTACAGCAAAGGATGTATAACCCTGGAGCGCAGCACTAATTTAAGAAAAAAGAAAGCTCTATCTGGCAATAGGCGGAAAGAAACAAGACTTTTATTTTTTCCTTCCTTTCTATGCTCCCTGAAGTTCAGTTGTGCAAGTACAATAATCGCCTCAGTATTAAGAAAACGTACACAGGTAAGTTTTGTGTGATAGACAGCAGAGAAAATAGTTGTGGCAAATAGCTTGGGCACTAGTCACATGCTCCTATTTGCTTACAGAAAGAGTGTGTCTGTCCATTTAAAAATGGCAGACTGATGCAAATCAATCAAAAACTTATTGGTGAGATCGTAATTTGTGGAAAGGATATGAAATCAAGACTGTATTTTGTGTGAAATTTTTTACTCACTAGAAAAACAGTAATTAGCATAACATTCAAGGACAATAGGCCATTTTGTGCAGTATTTTGGTTCAGACCAAAAGAGCGCTGCTGCTTTCTCCTGAGGAAGTCTAAACCACTCTTAGCTACTGCAATTCAAAACAGGGATCAATGTTATTATTGTTGCCCTTCACACTATATGTCCATGCTGACTGATGTAATGGGCGAAACATAAATTGCTTTCTGAGCTGATGCAAAATATATTGTGGAAATGGCCTAGTATCCAATTATCAGTATGAAGGGAAACTGCAAATACAGAAAATAATGCAAGTCTCTCTGCAACAGCATAGATCACTCCAGAAAACAGAACTAATTTGCAGAAATGATACAATTATTTTACCTACTTATTGCACAGAATATTTTTGTCATACCAGGAACAACGTGAACTTCAAACACATGCATATTCCTTGTGTACAGACTTAAAGGAATATTGAAATCAGTCCTTGCAGACTACATTAGAGCCGTTAGTATTACAGTAAAATTAGGCTTAATTTATTTAATTATTGTTTCCTTGGCTTAATTGCTTTTTACTAACATTTGTGATTTTATACTTATAACAACTCTCACTGACATGGGAAAATCTTACAAACCTATGAGGTACATGAGTCATAGGAACAAACCTTTCCTGTTGCACACAGAATTGTCTAGGTTGGAAGGAACCTCT
This sequence comes from Arenaria interpres, assembly GCA_013399435.1. Taxonomy (NCBI): domain Eukaryota; kingdom Metazoa; phylum Chordata; class Aves; order Charadriiformes; family Scolopacidae; genus Arenaria; species Arenaria interpres. The sequence continues at coordinate 57,190 of VXAK01010960.1, forward strand.
CAGATCAGCTAGTCCAACCATCAACCTAACACCAACAAAAACCATCACTCAATCATATATCTAAGCACTATGTCTACCCATCTTTTAAATACTGCCAGGGATGGTAACACCACCACTTCCCTGGGCAGCCTGTTCCGGTGCTTGATAACTCTTTCAGTGTAAAAATTTTGCCAAATATCCAATCTAACCCTCCCCTGGTGCAACTTGAGGCCTTTCCTCTTGTCCCATCACCTATTACTTGGGAGAAGAGACCAACCTCCACCTCACTACACCCTCCTCTCAGGTTCCTCCTTTTAGGAGCTTAGTCTTCTCAGACTGGCGTGGAGTCTAATGTAAGGCAACAGATTCTAGGCCAATTTACAGGCATCATACCTTATCCCTTGTCTCGTAAGAGCTAGCTATCTTATCTGGAGCATATATTAGGGCTCTGCAGCCCCCGTCAGCATTCTGCTGCATTTTCTGAGACAGGCTGATGCAATGTGGTATCAACAGCATTGGAGCTACACCAGAAAGCCACTGAAGGAATGGGAACCATGTCTTTATTCCACATAACCTTTCTGCTCTGCTTCTTTCCTTCAGGAGAACGGAAAATAAATAAATAAATAAAATCCACCATATGCTAAATGCCAGCAGTAATTCACAAACTGAATGATTTGGGTAGATAACAACCAAAGGGGAGAAGCTTTTTAGAGCTTTCTCTGTTGCAGTCTGTGACCATAGCCATTAGTTACAATAGCACGTGAAAAGCCTGGTGACACAATTGTGCTGAAAATTAAAATGTTAAACGCAGTATTTTGTCTTTTTGGCTTTTGCAGTCCATCTTTGTCAGCTCCAGTCTACCCGCTGGGCTGAACCCGGCAACTTCAACCCTGGCCAGAGCTGCTGTCCTGCACAGCCCAACAGGGCAGTGGGTCCAACACCCACTGGAGCTACAGCTGTAGCTCAGGTCCCTGTTTATATTTCTTCATGTTACTATCAGTCCTCTAACCTCACTGAGCCTTTCAGCTCTTCCCTAATTTATAGATGGCCACTTGTGACAGGTACCCTATAATCAGCCATCTTTCACTTCTTCCAAATAAATGCCTTACTCTTTTGTTTAAAACCTCCACTTTGCCTTTCACTTGTGTGATTTCCGACTTGAAAAACTGAATGCAATTTAGTAAAGCAAACAGCTTAATAGAGAGAAAAACAAGAGACATTAAATAATAGTCTCAGCAATTAGATGAGGAAAGGAATTAAATAGCTTGATTCAAAGGCTTCAGCATTATTCACTACAGGGCTTAATTTGAATTAATACGTAGTGTACACACATTTATAAATGTCATACATGGGTGGCTTTTTAACAAGGAATATTGAAAGTAACAGCAAAAAGTATTAATCCTTATACTTCCAGAAAAAGTGCTTATTTAAGGTCTGGCTAACCACTGTTTTAATAAGAATGTTATTACTGTAGAAACTGAGCGTTGAAAATGAGACAAGCTTCAGCTATTGGAAGAGTTCTTAGATTTCAAAGTAAAATAAATGTGTTTGGGTTTTTCGTTGAGTTTGGGTTTTGTGTTTGGTTTGGGTTTTTTTTTCCTGTTATTTTACCCTCATCTGGGTCAACCTTCTGTTGCAATGACTGTTTTGACTATAGGAATGTAACTGATACTATGTTGAATGTCAGCATTTTTCATGATCTGCTTTATTCACTTCAGTGCAGCATTTTGCAAGGGCTAGGTTAGCTGAGACTGTGAAAATTGCAAGGTCATTGTGTTGGATTTCTCCTGCTTTCCTGAAAGAGCTTGTTACTCTTTGGCTCAATTTCAGAACTTCTAAGGCCAAAGTTCAGAGGTTCTAAGGTCAAGGTTTATGAGAAAACTGGTTTTGGGGCATATCAAATAAAAGTGGATTTTTATCTATTGTCAGAAGCTGAGAGCCTCATTTAATGGTAGAAATATTTATGTCACTATTTGATAATTTTTAAGCACCTTTTGAGGCAGATGCTGAGGGTGCCCAATTAAAATATATTTATTTTTACAGGTGAAATGAAACACCAGCAATCAATCCCTCTAACAAAGACTATTACTGTAAATAATGCACCATACTGCCCTGAGGTATATTCTTTGTCTGCTTCATAAGAAAGGCAAAGAAAAGGAAGACTACTGTCATGAAACCGCTGGTGCTGGAAACGACCTCCAAACTTCACACTCAGAAGTGGAGACTTCTTGAGTCAGTGAGGCAATTTGAGTCTTAGTACTTTGCAAGCTATCTTTATTGTTGAGACTTTGCGCAATTAGTTAATGGTGTGGCTTTTAATTTAATTCTTTTTTTTTTCTTTTTGGTAAAAATCTGCTGCTCTGTAAGTTGCTGTGCAATGTATGAAGGTATTCTTTTTCTAGGTTTTTGTGAATATTCCCTACACAAACCACATTTCCATATTATAAAATATTTGCTGGCTTCCTGTTGAAATGAAAGTAAGCTACTCCGCAAACAAAGGATGGATTTTTTTTTCACCTTGTGTTACCTAGATCTGTTCATTTAAAAAAAAACAAAAAAAGAACAAAAGCCAATTGCAGGAAGACAATCCCTTGTTTCATCAGTCTCAACAGAAATATCGGTTTTGATGACAAGGCAGCAAGGATCACTAGTAATTAGGAAGTTGCAGACAGAGAAAAAAGGCTTTACTACAGATAACAGTAGAATTAACAAGTGATAGCAAAGAAACAAAACCAGAATACTACTTATGCATTAAAAGCTTGCAAAATATATGCCCCAACATGATTTAATGACCTTGTGATCTTGAGACCTCTGCCAGCTGCTTAAAGAACATTTCATCTACCTCGACATCCTGGTTGGGTGGTCTGTAACAGACTCCCACCACAGTATCAGCCTTACTGGTCCTCCCCCTTATTCTTACCCATAGGCACTCAACTCTACCATTGCCCTCAGTAAGTTCTAGACATTCATAATCCTTCCTAACATACAGGGCCACCCCTCCTCCTCTTCTTCCTTGCCTGTCCCTTCTGAAAAGCTTGTATCCATCCATTGCAGCATTCCAGTCATACGATTCATCCCACCGCTCTTCCGTGATGGCAACTACATCGTAGCTTTCCTGCCGCACAATGGCCTCCAGCTCCTCCTGTTTGTTGCCCATGCTGGCGTGCATTTGTGTAGATGCACTTCAGCTGGGCTAGTTGTCCTGCCACTTTTTTGGGGGGATGGGCCCTATTTCCTACCTGACCGTACTCAGTCCCTTCTGTATTTGCCACCCTATTTCTACTCCTTATNTGTATTTGCCACCCTATTTCTACTCCTTATGTCTTCACCTCCATATGTATCACCATTCCCCACTGCCACTGGGATAATGGACCACAAGGCTTTGCTAGCAGTAGTA
>VXAK01010961.1:0-30530 GCA_013399435.1 Arenaria interpres
TAAATAAATACAAATTCTGCAGCCATCCCGGCTACTTCTGTCACATTTATCCCTGTTGCTCCCAGCGTAGTTGCATCTCGACTTTTTTTTTCCATCTCTTGCTGGGAAGCAAAGTTTCCCCCGCTGAGCTCCGGCTGCCGGTGGAGCTTTGCCCCCGGGGGGGTGGGGGGCTTCCACCCCCGGCCCTGGGGCTCGCCGTTTGCTCCCCGGCTCCTTTTGCTGCCCGTTGGGGAGGTGGGGGGGGGTGGTTGAGCTGCACCCTGAGCAGCTGTGTGGTGTTGGGCGGCGTGATTTGGTTCGCAAATGATGAGCTCTGCTAATTAGAGCTGCCGCCCGTTACCTCCGAGGAGGCCCCCTTTGTGGGAGCGCTGATCCCCTTGGGCTCTGCCGCGGGGTCAAACCCCTAAACTCCTAAGTTTTACAAACAACCAGGAGTATCTCTGCTTGAGATTTGTTTTACAACCAACGGGGAGTTATCTCTGCTTGAAAAAAAATCCCACACCACCATAATAATCCCGTGGGACTGTTTGCACGCTAGAGCGCGGTGAGAGGAGATATCGAATCGTAATTGCTCCAAATGAGAGCTAAACCCGGGTCTTTTGAGTGACCCTTTCGAATTTCGTTGGTAGCAGCTGGGTGTTTATTGTGCTGGAATATTCTGCTCTTCCAATCTCTGCAGAGATCCCGGGGAGAGAGGCACACGCTGTGATTAAATACTCTTGCCGCTGTTAGCGGTGCCGGTGTCTGTAGGGAGAGATAACTAGTCGGAGCTGTGGCTGCTCCGCGCGCGGGGAAAGGAGTTGAATTCCCTGTTCTGTAAGCGCTGCCTGAGATGCATACCTAAAATCAAAAGGAATCGTCTCTCCGGACTTGTCACGTCAGCCCGGCTGGCTGCTAAATTGTAAAAGGGAGGAGGGAGAAAATCCCCGCGGGATGGAGCGAGCTGCGCGGGACTCTTTGAGCTCGCACACGCTGCTGCGAAGATGAGCAGAAACGGCACGCTTCTCAAAAAAAATATATATAAATAAAAGATCGTAGTGAGACAGGACTTCTCTAGCAGGATAAGTCTGCCAGCCAGTAGGGTGGCGTAAGGAAATTTGGGAGCAGTGGGCAGGAACAGGCACTCCCAGCCTCTGAGCGGTGGAAAGCTGCCTCCCTCTTCCAGTTCTCTCCAGTTTGCGAGTGTGGTGATGTTTGCTGGTCGTCAGCAGGGCCCGACTGCAGGTTTGAATGAACTCTCCTTCCAAGGTGACGTGATCCACGTTGTGACGAAGAAGCACGTAGCCTGGCACGCCGTTCTGGTGTGGCGTGGGGCAAAGGGTGCTGTGGGGAGGGACGCGGGAGTTAAGGGCAGACTCTGTTCCACGTAACCGGTTCCTCGATGCTCTGCAGCAGCTCCACCGAGGAGGGCTCATTAATGTGGTCTTCTCCAACCATCCCGCACAGCCCTGATCTCCAGGGTGGGTGTCAGCCCTGGGGGCACGCCGGGACCTGGCTCGGGGTGCAGGGGAGCGCTCCCCATCTCTCCCCTCAAACCCCCGCCGTCGCGTGGAATGGCTCGGCTGGGGGAGCAGGGAAAATACAGGGGAGTTTTTATCCTCTTTTTCTCTTCCCGAAGGTTGTGTGTGGACACGAGGGTGGAGGGAGGTGGGAGCCCTCCGTGCAGCAGGGTGAGGGGGGGGGTCAGTGCCAGTGCCTCCCTCACGGCAGGTCCTTCCTTCTCTCTGTTTTAATGCAAAAGAGAGTGACCTCTGCGTTGTCCTTGAGCAAAGGCTGGGGAGCTTTTCCACCTGTGAATCCCTAGGGAAGAGGAGATGTTTCCTGGGGGAGATGATGGAAAAAAACTTCTCTGGGGTCTGGCGTGTGTCCTGAGAGGTCCCTGCAGGAGAGGGGACGACTCCCTCCATGGGATGGAGGTACCAAACTCAGGGCTTGGGGTTCGCTGCGAGGTTGTTGGGAGTTGGGCAGCCCCAGACATCCCTTTGGGTCTGGGTTACTTGAAGCTTCTGCTTTTTTTTTTTCTCCGAGTTGGGAGGAAATAACACCAAGGAGTGGCAAGAAAATTGTGCCGTTTGAACTGGGCACAGATATGAAGAGAAAGAGGTGAAAAAGATCAAATGCAAACTGAATAAATGATAGTGTAAAGAGTATTTGGCGGATTTTATAGCTCCCCAGGTGCTCTAAAAGCATTTTCTGTCTCAAAAGGCAAGAGGGAGGTAATGCTTGCAGGGTTATATCTTTCATTGGGTAAAAAAAAAAACAAAAAACAAACAAAACAAAAGACCAAACCAGAGGTGTTTTTGAGCAAACAAGTCCCTCCTTAGATCTGAAGTGGAAGAAAAGGCTGTGGATGAGAGCGCTGGTCGCCTTTTATTCTTTCGAGCCTTGTTAGTGCATCTCATAGAAGAGATCACCTCTCCTTTCAACCTCCCTTCGCTTACACCATCAGGGTACGGTGGCAATTGCGCTTCCGTAGCATGAAAAAGCTACTTGAGGATAAATACAGCAAATCCAACGCCTGTGGAGGTAGCACTGCATTTTTTTTGATTCCCCAGACTATGTGACTAGAGGGGGTTTGCCCTGCTCTGTGGAACTCAGTGCTGCAGGACTAAGGGGATTCAGTTGGGCATGTTGAGCTTATTTATCAGCGCTCAGATTTGAATTATTCTCTTTTGTTGGTTTTGTCGGCGGGGTGCTGCGTTTTCCAGCGGGATGAGGACGGTTGTATGTGGGCGAGATGGAGCCTCGCACCCTTTAATATCCATAAAATTCCCTAAAAGTCCGGCGTTGGCACGAGGGTAGGGTTGTGCACGTGCTCCCCTGTCACCTTGACTCAAAGGGAAGCGGCTCTCCAGCAGCCGGTGTCCTTCAGAAACTTCTTCGGATTTTGAGTATAAACCTGTCAGTTTGATGATTAAAGGTGGTATTTACGTTCCCTTGCGGGAATGGCCCCATCTATCTGTAACTGAGTATCGGGATCAAGTGGACGATGGCTTTGCTCTGCATCGCTTGAATTCGGGCATCAATTTATTCCACTGAGCTCTCTTTGTTTCCAAAATATTTATCTTGATTATCCTGTCCTGTGCTTATTGATTTCTTTTTTTTTTTTTTTTTTCTTCTTCTTTTCTTTCTGAGAAAGTTATTAATACGTCCCGGGAGTTGGGATTTATGGGCTAATTACCTCATCCTGATGTAATAACTTCCCAAATACAACTTGTCACCTGGGGCTCTGCTGTAGCTGGTGACCTGCCCGTCGCAAGGGGAAGAGCTGGGCTTTGGAGGGGGGGTGGGAGGTTTCCCTCCCCATCCTGGTCGTCATCATTCCTCGGTGAAACAAGCCCCGGTGAAGGCTGTGATTTATGGAGCTGCTCCGAGGGCTCGGCAGTCGATACCTGTTCGTGTTTTTATTTGTTCACCATTTAATTTTTCAACATCTTTATTTATACCCAAGAACAAGGGCTTTTGGGGGTGGGAGCTGCATAGAGACCCGGGTGCTGCAGGAAAGTGCAGTTTTTAAAACATTCCTGAATATTTTTAGGGGTCGGGAGGATTATTTTGCTCTTTGCCCACCAGATCATAAGCTGACACTCATCAAACTAAATTAATGAGACATTTCCAGCGCTGGGTTCGCACTGGCTTTCCTTGTGGCTGCAGACTGTGCCGCCAGCTGGGACGGACCGAGGCTCGGAGTGGCTGTAAGCACCGTATTTAAGCACCACCATAACTAATTGCCCAGTAATTCCAGCGTGTGCGTGTGTGGTTTTGTTTGTTTGGGGAATTTTGATCACTCGACTGCAAGCAAACTGTTTTACCCAATTCCTTTTTAGACCCCTATTCTGTTATATTTTTATTTTAATTATTTTTTATTTTTATTTTTAGCGCCGGCTCCAAACATAACTTAAATCTGGCTTGCCTTTAACTGTTGCTTTTGGAAGGGGAAGCGGGTTGCATTTAATTATGCTGATGTGGGGCTGAGGCTTTAAATATGCTCCTGCTTTGTACGACTGCCATTTGAGGGAACTCCGAGCCGAGCCAGTTGGATTCAGTCTCGCTCGTTAAAGCAGCGGAGCCAAGTCCCCTCTCTCCTCCCCACACTGCGGTGGCATTAAGTAATATTACTAATTTTGCGTTACTTAGCATCAAAGGAATCCAAGGAGAAAATTAGGACTGAGCTCTACTCAGTCCTGCCCAAAGTGATGCTCGCTGTGAAAGATGGGCTGGCTCCGGAGAGGGGGTTTGGGGTGATTTAATGTGTGTTTGGGTCAATCGGTCCCTGCGCTGAAGTTAGATATTCTTGTTTTCCTGCAGAGTTGGTTGTTGAGGTGTTTGTGACTGCAATTAGGCCGGGGAGTAAAAATTGAGATGAGCTAGCTCACAGAATCACAGAACCACATGGGGTTGGAAGGGACCTCTGGAGACCATCCAGTCCAACCCCCGGCCAGAGCAGGTCCACCCAGAGCAGGTCCCACAGGAACGTGTCCAGGTGGGTTTGAATGTCTCCAGAGAAGGAGACTCCACCACCTCTCTGGGCAGCCTCTGCCAGGGCTCTGCCACCCTCACAGGAAAGAAGTTCCTCCTCATGTTTAGGTGGAACTTCTTATGTTCAAGTTTGTGCCCATTTCCTCTTGTCCTGTCCCTGGGCACCACTGAAAAAAGACTGGCCCCATCCTCCTGACACTCACCCTTGAAGTATTTATAGGCGTTGATCAGATCCCCCCTCAGCCTTCTCTTCTCCAGACTAAAAAGACCCAAGTCCCTCAGCTTCTCCTCGTAAGGNGGGACCCATTGTTGGCTCATGGTCATTCTATTGTCCACCAGGACTCCTAGGTCTTTTTCCCCAGAGCTGCTCTCCAGCAGGTCAGCCCCCAACCTGTCCCGGTGCAGGGGGTTATTTCTCCCCAGGTGCAGCACCCTACACTTGCCTTTATTGAAGTTCATCAGGTTCCTCTCTGCCCAGCTCGGAGATTGCCACTTGATTGCTGGGTTGTGGATGGGCACAGAGCTGTGGGAGGAGAAGAGCAGGCACCGAGGAGCTGGTTTCGCTCTGGAGAGTTTAAGAGATCCCAAATAAATCCATGGAGCAAAGAAATGTGGGCAGCGTGCATGATCAGGGATCATGGGCTGCTTCTTAAAGCTGGGCAGACGTGGTGCTGAGGGACATGGGTCAGTGGTGGTTTGGTCAGTGTTGGGTTGATGGTTGGACTCAATGATCTGAAAGGTCCCTTCCAACCTCAACGATTCTATGATTGTATTTAATTTGGGAGCTTAATGCATGTGGAGAACCATCTCCTTCGGCAGTAGCAGCATCTCTGCAGGGCTTTTTATTATCACATCTTTTTGATTTAGGAGTCTGGAATGGGACGGGGCTGGAACGTGGGTACCTGGGTCCTTTTTATTGTTGTTTTTTTTGGTTTTTTTCAGCAGATAGTCTAATTTATCTTGTCTCCCGGGATTGATAGACCCCGTCAGCAGATCACCAGCAGCCAAATGTCACCTTGGTGCCACCGCTGGGTTTGTAAGGGCTGTTTGCAGTGATGTTTGGGTGGGGGGGACAGCAGGGGGTTGGCGAGAGAAGAGGGGGTGCAGTGTTGGGAGCAGGACACTCCAGGGGCCAGGAGGGAAGTAAAACTGGCTCGAGTGTGACACGAATTGGTATGAAGGGGTTGTCATCACTACTGATGGTTCCTGGGAGTTGGAATTAGCCCTTTGATGTGCGGATCTTCATCAGCGTGGCCCTCTCCCAAAGTGCTTCTTGGCATCCTGCGTGGAGAAGGTCTATGTTCTGCTTTGGAAAGAGCTGGTTCTCCATCCTAGTTCTGGCTTTCGGGGGGGTGGATCGGGTCTGGTTGAAATTCAGACCTCCCATCTCCTGGGGGTTTTAATTTAAATTTATTTTTTTTAGTGGGTATGATATCAGAACTTTTCATGATGTAAAAATCTCTGGAAATGTTTTGGTTTCGTGTCATCTTCTTGACTTTTCATCTTCTCCTTAACTGTAGACCCTGTGGTCAAAGCTGAACCCTTTGATAATTCTCCATTGGAAAATGGAGATGCTTTGAAAACTCTTCTGTTGGAACATTTTTAGCCAATTCTGACTTGAAAATATTTTAGATAGAGACATTACCGGCACCTTTCAACAGATAATATGGAGGAAGATAATACGGAATTGCAACAAAACTGTATTTTTCCACTCTGTATCTTTGGAGCATCTCCTTGAAAGAAAAAAGGAATATTGACAAATTGAGGAGAGTGTGCAGGGCAATAAAAGAGGTCGGAATGGGGATTGATTTATGAGGCAGGACCAAAGGAGCTGTGTAGGTTGTCCAAGGGTGGCGGTGGGAGCTGGATGTGGCTCTCGGAGGAGGTAGTCTCTAATGAGGACGTGTCTGGGATGGAGCAGAGAAATAGGGACCGAGAGGTTTCAAGGGTGAGGGCGGATAGAAACTTGCCTAATTGGTCTTCTACAGGAGACAGGCTGTCGAGAACAGGCTGCGGGGAACAATCCTTTACTGTCTTGCAGATAATCAATTTGGTCCGGCAAAGCTTCTCTGACTTTTGCCTCTTCTTTTTTTTTTTTTAATTTGAAAAATGACATTGGGTTTTAAAGGCTGGCATAAAACTGCTCTGAGGAACGCGCCTCGCTGCTGGGTCAGCACTAACGTCTCCGAGCTCCATCAATACGCCGCGCCGGGAAGGCCACGGTGAAATTTTTCAAGCTGACGCGGAGATGTGCCGGGCTCTTGCCGTGAACAGGCTGCGTAGGATGAGGGTGTTCGGGGAGACCTGCTCTGTTTTGCTAATTTTGGAAGAAGAAATGGAAGGTTCTTTATATTTTACGGTTTTACAGCCCCTTGGTCTTTATTTCTGAGTAGCGCTGCACTGCAAGTGCTTGGTGTGGAGGGTATCTTGGAAGGTTAAATGTCCTTCTGGTGTAGGAGGCTGCACTTGGGTCATTTTTCTTCTAGATTTGGCCAGAAACTGGTCGGCATCAGGAGGAGACCTTTGCACTGGGGCTTCCTGCTGGACTGGTGAAGAAGGGATGTGCTGTGGGTTGTGTGGCTGCAAAGGGAGATGGGACTGTGTCTTCTTGGCTCACTGAATTTGGGGAGAACGGGGTTGGGTCGTGCCCGTGCTGCTTTCTCCTTCTCAGTGCTTTGCAGCCCACTTCACCTGGGTCCAGACACAAACAACCCTTTAAACTCCGCACGATTGGAGGTTCTAACAAAATCTGGGCGAGTATGAGGGGTGAAAACTCCGGGGACTGTTATTTCAGGCAGGAAGGTAAAGAAAAATCTGTTCAGTGGGGAAATGGTTCACGTAAAGTTCTCCCACTGTCACCCTGGAACTTCTGAGCTTCTCCCAGTGGCTGGTCCTCTTCTGTCCCGGGGTTGGAGCACGGGATCAAACCCCTTTGCTTGCCTAGGGATGTGCAGACGTGCTGCTTGTCGAGAGGAGAGACGAGTGCGGCTGGAAGAGGGGAATCACACTGCAGAAACAGGGGAGGGATTTTTAGCAGGACTTTGCCGTGTGGTTTTTGTTTGGTTTTGTTTGTTTTTTTTCTTCTTTCTACATGCTTTTTTATTTTCCTTTTTCATTTATACTGAAGCTGTCAGTCAGGAAACGAAATACCAGTTAGTCGCATGCTAAACATGTAATCATCAACATAGGTTTGTTTTAGTTATAGAGTAGATTCCAAATAATTACTTGCCGCCCTACAGCAGAATTAATATAATTAGGGACATAATTACAGTTACCTACCACTCAGGGATTCTGCTAAGGCTTAATTAATATTTGCAAATGACTTCAGGATCTGCCGACCATCTACTAATACGTACTGAATGCAAAGAATAATAATTCTCCTATTGTTCTGGAGGTACCAAAGCAAAGCGGTGTGGGGAGGTTAAATAACCACAGCGGAATTCCAGGTCTTCTGGAGGATGGGAATGAGCCGGGCTGGGGCTCCCTGTGCCCCCTGGGCACTCCTGAGATGCTGCCGGGAGTTTGTTTAATGAAAATGCCCGTGGGGAGCCTGTTATTCCCCAGAGGTTTGCCCTTTACTCTGAATGTAGTTCTGGGTGATGTCATTTATCCTGAAATTCCCAGGCTGCCGGAGCTTGTTCCCGGCCGGAGCGCTGCGCGGGGCCGTAAGGGCTTTGCAGCCTCCCAGGCCGGCTCCAGAAGCAGTCGCTTTTCCCAGCGGGATGGCTGGAATTGGAGCTGGGATGAGCTTTTTCATTTGGACTTGCCTTTTTTGCCCATCCTGACCGTGGGCTTGCCAACTCCTGAGCCGGGATGGAGGAGACCCGCTCAAGTCGGATTGTGGGGTATTACTGAAAATACATTTATTCCTGGTTAGGGATAAGCCTGAGAAGCAGGGATGTTGCTGGCCCATAAGTTTTGCACCTTGATGCCATCTGAGGTCACACTTCCCATTCCCTCACCTGCCTCACGTCGGTACCCACCGGTGCCCGGGCAGGGATGCTGCTGTGCCCGTAATTCCCACGGCAGGGAAAGTCAAAAATCAAAATCAAGCTTAAAAAAGACACATGCTGGCCCAAAAAGGCTTAAAAGCATGTAGGCAGGTTTGGCCAGGGTTTAGAAGAGGGAATATTTCTTCTTTCGCTTGATTGCAGTTCTTTTTTTCCTGTATTTTTGCTCTGTCTTACCTTCTTCGCAGTTTTCACCGCTTTAACCCTTCCCTACTCTCCTTTCCTTTTTTTCCAGTCCCCCTTCTCTGTGCTCAGAGCACAGAGCACCCAGCCAAAAGCCACTCATGAATCCTGATCTGTTTCAGAGTATGGTCCTCTCTACGCCTTTCTTCTCTCTTTCTGGGGATGGGGAACCCTGTTGTTGCAAACCTCCGTGATAATGCAGCTGATTCATTTCGCTCTCAGACCGTTCTGGGAATTCTTCTTCTGTCCCCCCCCTCACCCTGAGCGCTGTAATTTCATGCAGTGGGAGCAGGTATTTGTAATTTGGTTTTGATTGTTCCACTCCCCTCTCCCCCAATTTTGTAATTTACTTCTGGGATAAAACAAACTCCAGCAAAACATCCTCCTCAACACCCTTGAGCTTTAAATTTTTTAATCATAAAGTGTGAACATAAATTAAGAACTAGAGCTGTTACTAATCTTATGACCACACTCGCTCACATACTGATTTTCATATGGTATATTAAATCAAGAAGAATGGCCTATTATAATACAATTAGCTGTGATTCACAAGCAGGAATTACTGTCGCCAGCGTGGGGGAAAAGTTGCATAATACAATTGGAAAAGACTGAAACCTTTGTGGTTTGGGTTTTTTTTCTTTCCTTTTGCCTTTTAAAAACATTCCAACGGCTGGAACCAAGGAAAACCTGCGAGAGGGAATTCACTTCTTATTCTGTAATAAATTTAGGTAATGATCGAGAGTGGCTCTTTGTGGGCATGTAAATCTTTATAGGCTCCCAACATATGTTACTGACAAAAATAAATAACCTCATCCCGCAGCTTTATTAGACTTAATGCATCAGTGCTTCCCAGCCCACTCTTGCGGAAGGACCCCAATCTGTCTGAGCACTGGGCAGGAGCAAAAGCATCGGCAGCTTGACCTTAGCGCTGTGTTCCTTTAGCTACAGAACTGCTTCAAAACCAGCGTGGATTTCAGAGATATTTCAGAGGTGTCATTTCTTTTTATTTATTTTTTTTTCCAAGCAGTTGGAGAAAATCATACAATCATAAAAAAAAAAAAAGGGTGAAGCTGAGTGGCATCTCCTTCTGGCTTGAGGGCTTGCTGGAAACATCTCCGTGCTCGGTTCGGGGCTGTGTTTGATTTTTATGGTCTCATAGAGGACTTGCTGCTTGGGGCTGTGGATCCTAAACTGTGTTTCTTGTGGGAGGGTGCATCAGGGTTCATCCAAAATCCTGTAGAGTCGGCGCCTGAGGTCCTTTGGGGTCTGACCTTGTGCTCCTTAAAGCCTTGTAATTCCAACCAGGAGTCTTTGGCTTGTCTCCATCCAGGTGGCGACATCAATGAGAGATACTCTGTGTAGATTTCTAGGTGTTTTGTGCCTTTTGTTTTTGGATGGGATGTTTGAAAACTTCCTTCTGCATGTGCTTGTGAGAGAGGGGAAAACCTCTCTCTTTCCTTAAGGTCCTTTAACCAGGCGGTGGGAAGAGATGGAGTCATCTCCAGCTCTGCCCGAGGGCAAACACAGTTGCCAAACTACCCAGGAAAGCAGGTCTGAAATCACTCGCAAAACTGCAAGCAAAATTTAAGTGGACTTTTCTCACCAGACCTTTCTCAAGGTGCTGGGAGGGAAGAAACCACATAGGCAGAGATGTAAGGGGCTGTGTAATAGAGATGGCTGGTGAGAAGCTCTAATGGTCCTTTCCCCTTGCAGTCTAGAAGGCAATGTGGCTTGTGAGTGGGTCTTCACTGTTGTATTTTAATATATTTTTTTGAAGCTGGGGCCTTGCTGAGTGTTAGAAGGAATGTGTTCCCCTCCTGGCTGCTTTCTCCTCCCTGCCTGCTCTCCTGGCCGGTGCCTGGTTTGCACCTTGTCCTGGGAATTGCCTCTCCATCACCTTCAGGAGCTGGGGAGAGGGTTTCCTCTTGTTGAAGGAGGGAGGTGAGGAGGGTTGGAGATGCTGAGGGTGGTGCTGGGTCCCAAGATGTCCTCACACATCTCTGTGGCACCACAGATAACAGAAACGAGCCCTTGGGGCTGCTTCTCCCTGCACAACCCCATGGGAGAGAGCAGGGACACCTGCACCCATGTCACCAGCCTGCTCCCCCGGGACCTGTATTGTGGGGCTTCATCTCTCTCAGACCTTCCTTCTGGGCTAAATTTAGAAGAAACTACCAAATACCTCCAAAAACAGTGGAAAAACAGGCAAGTTTTTTTTCTGTACTACAGCAGGAAAGCAGCCCACAGGGTTCCTTGAATATGTATCGTGTGGTTCCCCCCAGGTGTGTATAACTTTATAACAAATATTTTGCAATAGCAATGGCTTCTCTAAGGGGTTAATTGTCTTTACCCTCTATTTTCTTCCGTCTCTGTGCTACCACCTCCTGGCGTCACCCATGGCAATGTGTGTGCTGCTCAGGGTGGGATGTGGGAGCCACGGAGGTTGGGGCCATCTCTTTGCGGCGGGAGGAGCAGCTTGCAGTGTGCCAGTCAAGATAACCAGCTAATTATCTGCATGGGATGATAATTAAGCATCTCGTGGTCTCTAAACCACTTTGTGCTCAGCTGAATGCGAAAACGCATTCCTGCCAGGGAGTGTATTTTCAACAGAAGGTATCACCCTGCCTTGAGTTATTCACTGTGAAACAATACTTAAAATATTTACTGCGTACGGTGACAAATCCAGACATTGCATGCACATAATCCCAGCTACCTAAAACCGTCATAAAATCAACACGCTCCGTAATATCAAACACATCAATCATCCTGCTTCTAATAACGTCTCTATCCATATAGTTTCTCCGTCGCAACCTCCTCCAGGTCTGGGATGACTTATTGCACCCGGGGCTGCGGTTGGATTCTGCGCTCTGCGTGTTATTAGCGGTTATCGACAGCGCTCTCCTGCCCCCACCGACATATTTCACCTGAGCAACCAGCCAAGGATGCACGCAAAGCTGGCTGCTGGTTTTCTTCTGAAAATGACAGGATCACAGACTGACGGGGGTTGGAAGGGACCTCTGGAGACCATCCAGTCCAACCCCTGGCCAGAGCAGGTCCACCCAGAGCAGGTCCCACAGGAACGTGTCCAGGTGGGGTTTGAATGTCTCCAGGGAAGGAGACTCCACCACCACCCTGGGCAGCCTCTGCCAGGGCTCTGCCACCCTCACAGGAAAGAAGTTCCTCCTCGTGTTTAGGTGGAACTTCCTATGGACAAGGTTGTGCCCATTCCCTCTTGTCCTGTCCCTGGGCACCACTGAAAAAAGCCTGGCCCCATCCTCCTGACACCCACCCTTTAAGTATTTATAGGCGTTGATCAGATCCCCCCTCAGCCTTCTCTTCTCCAGACTAAAAAGCCCCAAGTCCCTCAGCCTCTCCTCGTAAGGGAGATGCTCCAGGCCCCTCATCATCTTTGTAGCCTCTGCTGTCCCCTCTCCAGCAGTTCCCTGTCCTTCTGGAACTGGGGAGCCCAGCACTGGTCCCAGTGCTCCAGATGGGGCCTCACAAGGCCCCATTGTTGGCTCATGGGCATTCTATTGTCCTTCAGCACTCCCAGGTCTTTTTCCACAGAGCTGCTCTCCAGCAGGTCACCCCCAACCTGTTCTGGTGCAGGGGGTTATTTCTCCCCAGGTGCAGCACCCTACACTTGCCCTTGTTGAATTTCATAAGTACATAAAAGTGCATTTTCTTTTTATCTTTACAAACTTTGCCTGCCCTCTCTGTCCCTGCATTGAGCTGGTAGCTCTGATTTCCCTCATCCCTTCCCTCTGTCCAGGTTTATCAGTCTCCAGATGTGGTTGGAAGTGTTATTCCTCCATCCCTCCTGCCGTCTCTGCCCTCACCCTCCCTCCTTTCCCCCTCCACGCTGGGGTCGGGGACGCAAAAGTCCCCAACCTTTTGACAAGATAATGTCCTCTTGCTTTGCAGGGCTGGGTTTGTGGTTGTAGGAGGCTATTTCAGTGTCACGGTTGCTGCTCACTGCTCTCTCATTAAATAATTAAAATGCAGTTTCCAGGCATTAAAAGTATGATCTTCCTGACTCTGAGATCATGTTTTTGTGATGCTGGAGGGCAGAGGCTTCCTCGTGGCTTTTGTGCCAGGCGGGGAGCGAGGAGCGAGACGGGACAGATGGATGCTCCTGTCTTGGCTGGGTTTTTCCCTCCCACTTGCGAGCTCCAGAGCCCTGTGCGTGCCCCTGAGTTGGCCCTGCCTTTGGAGAAGGCTTCTCCTTGGTGCTCTGCGTTGCTCTGGGTGACTTCCCCTGGTCTTCCCTTGGCTTTCCCCCACCTCCCTGCTGCTCTTGCTGTATCTCCCATCGCCCTTTTCCCGGTCCCATCTCCAGTTTTTGGCTACTGGTTGGCTCCTGAGCATCGGCTGTGCTGCTGCTTGGTTGCCCCAGTCCACCCCATGCTGCTGTGTTGGTCGAGGAGTATTTACCACATAATACTGAACACAAATGCTCTTCGATTTTTTTCCAGGTGGTGGACAATTCACCATCACTTTACTGCTTGTCCCGATTCTCCTGGCTTCACTGTTCTTCTTGCTAAATTAATCATGTGCTTAATAAATTAATTAATTTCGTGCTTAGAGACATAGTTTAGTAATGTGTGGGGTTCTTTTGTATGGTTTTCTTTTGTGTTTCTTTTCTTTTTTTTGTCAGAGTTAGGTGGATGGTTGGAGTGGATGATCTCAAAGGTCCCTTCCAACCTAGATGATTCTATGATTTGTACTAAATTGATTGCATGTGCCAGTGTGTCCAAAGCCAGTGGAGGAGGCAGGTGTAAATAACATTCTTGGCTGGGTGGGGAAGTGCAATAAATTCATTCGTGTCTCGTGACAGCGTGACTTGCTGCTTGGACAAGCTTCATCTCGATTCCCGGTGTTCCTCCATGGTGGCTGCTGGGGATTTATAGCTGCGGGTGTTTTGTAACCCACGTGTTCCTCTATTCACATAAATATCCCCTCCTTTTCAAAAGACCTCCCGCTCACAAAGTCAAACCGTTCAGCTTTGCACAGGAGGGTATTTCTTTTCAAAGGAATTTGATCCAGTGCCCTGCGACTCCCACCGAATTAAACCATCGTTACCAAGTAATTGGCTGCAGCACTGGGGACGTGGTGAAATTACAGGTCCCTTTTCCCAACCACATCTCATCCTTCCCAAGGTTGGGGAGGTTATATTTAGAGTGACTTCTGGATTTGAATCCTGCCACCTCTTGGGAAAGATAATACGTACGTGGGAATGAGATCCATCAACATAAATTGCAGGTTTTGTAGCTTCACACAGGCTGGGACGTGGGGTAGGAGCAACTCCATTGCAGTTTCTTTATATCAGCACGGGAGAGGATATTGTTTCACATGAAGATGCACTAAATGGTTTAGCAGGAGTGAATCCTGATAGTTGGCTGAAGGTTAAAAAAAATACCATTTTAAGAGGTTTAAAGGTGTTCTTAGGTATTTGTGTTTTGCCTTCTGGCTTGAGCAGCACTAGAGATGAGATTTCCAAGCTTTCCTTTACAATTGTAAGGATTAGGGACTTAGGTTTAAAAAACATCCACCCCAAAATAGAGGCTTTCATGGGTGTCCTTCGTGCTGGCCTTTAAACATCAAGTCCTTTGGAATTACATGGCCCAGGGGTTTGGCTGGGAGCAACGGAAGCCTGGAGTAACTTTGTGATGTTTGTACGTGATGTTAATGATACGGTCTCCTAAAAAATGTTACTGGCTTCAGGGCTGGAGATGAGAAATGTGGGAGTTAGTAGCAAGTATTTGGTTCTTTTTAACATCCTGATAGGACCTGCCAAAGTGACTTCTATTTTGTCTCTCACGAAGCGAAGCGGTGTGAGGTTGGATAAGCTACTCTGATCTGCTACAACAGATCTCCTGGCACTGGGAACATCTGGAGGGGTTTGCAGACGGTCAGGCAAGACAGGCAGGAAGATGCCAAGTGCTGGGGAAGAGCTGTGAGTTTGTGGTGGGTGGGTGGGTGGTGGAATTTGTGCTCTCCAGACATTAAAAATAGCGCATGATGCACTCCCTGCTGCCTTCTGTAGCCTGGCTGAGTCATCGCTCTACCTTTTTATTAGCATTGTGGGCGCCGCTGTTTTGGGGATCTTCCTTGTTGGCTTGTCATCCTCATCTTGGGTGGTGATTGCCTCTCAGGGAGGGTGGTGGTGGGATGTGCCCAGGTCCCCAGAGGGAGGTGAGAAATGAGGGCACCGTTGGCTGCTTTGAGATGTTAGAATACAACAGTTCATTTGGAAGGGACCCACAGTGGTCGTCTAGTCCAATGTTCACCTCCTGCAGCTGATGGAGATCTCAGCCCCAAGCTGCCACTCGCAGGACAATGTGAAAGGAGGATGGATTGGGGAAAAAAGAGTATATACGGAGAAGAAAGGGAAAAATAAAGCATGGGAGCGACTTTGAAACCTGCAGGTGCCCCTGAGTGACTCTTGGCAGCTTCTGCAAGGGGAGAGGAGAGGAGCTTGAGGGGGTTTTCCTCTGTATCAACGCCTATAAATACTCAAATGATGGGTGTCAGGAGGATGGGGCCGGTCTTTTTTCAGTGGTGCCCAGTGACAGGACAAGAGGGAACGGGCACAAACTTGAACATAAGAAGTGCCACCTAAACATGAGGAGGAACTTCTTTCCTGTGAGGGTGGCAGAGCCCTGGAAGAGGCTGCCCAGGGAGGTGGTGGAGTCTCCTTCTCTGGAGACATTCAAACCCCACCTGGACACGTTCCTGTGGGACCTGCTCTGGCAGGGAGTTGGACTGGATGGTCTCCAGAGGTCCCTTCCAACCCCATATCATTCTGTGATTCTGTATGATCATCACAATGCTCAGGGGTTTTTGTGGCCTACTAACCCAAAATGTTTAAATGCCTCGTTTCTAGGAGGGGAATTTTAAGAAGGTGAAATAAAAGTGCTAGAACAGCTATTCTTTCTTTTAAATACATTATTAAGGGCAGCAAGCCTGGCTGCAGCGCTGTGGGGAGGGATGCTCCGCGGTGAGGGCTGGATGGGGATGCTCCCCAGGAGAGCGGCTGGAGCTGCCACATGGGTTAAATGAATACATGGAAAAAAAATAGTAAGTAGGTATCCTCACTGGGTAATTCTGGAGAAACCAGCCTCCTCAAGCAGCCCCAAGACGGTGCGATCTCCTTGCGTACAGCCGGGCACACGAGCAACTTTCCGTGGAAAATAACTGCATTTTGTTTTGGTTCCCCTCCACTTTTTTCTGAGGTGGTTTTGCTTCTTTGGCCTCTGTTTCCTGCCTGTCTTATTAAAGATGAGCTCCAGTGGAGATGAAGGGAAGACCAAACCATTCGTGCCATCCGCATGAGCCCTCCTGCTGCGTTATTACGGGTTATTAGTGGGACTGCTGACTTTTTGGTTTTAAAAAGCCCAGTGCCAAGAGGGGTGGCAGTGCTGTGGTTGGGTCTTCACCTCTGATTTTCCCATCCGGAGGATCACAGTCCCTTCTCGCCTCCCCGCTGGCGCTGGATGGAGTCACGCCGAGAGTTTTGACTTCTGTCAGGAAGAAGGAATAAGTGCAAAAGGGTCTGAGATGCCTCAAAAGAGGTGGTTTCCCAGCAACTAAACAGGAGCGAGAAAAAAAACCCCAGACGAAATGCTTGATATCTGGCAACCTGTTTGTTTTAGAAGCCGTTCCTGAGACATCAGTGCGTGTTAGCATTAGTCTGACACTTGCTCGGTTTTCATCTTCCTCTCCTCTGGGCTGGGAAAGGCAATGCCCTTTTGATGTTAGACATCAAGAAAACCGGCTCCTGCCTGCAGATTTGGGGATCCCAGCCGGAGCAGGGGGGATACAGCCCGCCTGTAGCAAGCTGATTGCATTATGCACAGAGCTCATTTGCAAATTCATACCTCCTTATCTTTTAAATATAAAACGCAGCAGCAAATAAATCATGGGTGGAAGAGGAGCTGGTGTATCATAAGGCTAAAGCTCATCGCGATGAAGACGTGCTGCTGCTTTGAAAGGAGACCAGCAGCAGGATGAGGTGTGCCGTGGTTTGATTTATGCTCTGCCTCTTGAGTGAGTTGTTTGGAAGCTCTGGGTGTCCGTGGTGCAGGAATTAGTGCATCGTTAGTGCTTTAAAAATGGCTTTATTTAGTGTTGTACCAACACTAGCACGGAAAGCCTTGAAGGAGGCTGTTTTGCTGTCGAAAGCCTCGAAGGAAGATGCTTCCCTGTCCCTGTTGCATGGACTGGCAGGGGGTTGAGGTGCAGATGGTTGGAGGACTCGGTTCAAAAGCTGAGCAAACCCCAGTTTAAACCACGCAGCAAGCGCTTCTGCTGTTGTGGGTCTGCAAAATCCTGGTTAAACAAATGCTGTAAGACCTGTGCCCTTGAGGGAAAACTCATAAACTTTGCAAAACAAATTGCTCGCGATGTGATGAAGCGGGTGAATATTTAGCTGCTCGTGAACTTTAATGATGGATCAGCGAGAGCTTCAGAGTCTCCCTCGTGGTGGAGCAGACGGTGGGATTGCAGGCACAAAGGCTTCAGCCCAGCTTTGGGGTAATCGGTTGTAGATTTGCTCATGATTTTCTTTCGTTCTCTCTGCCCTGATTTTCTGTTATGCCGTGAGATGGAGGAGCTGCTCTGGGGGTCCACCTCAGTCTACGTCCGTCCTGCGTGTGAGCCTGGGCTCAGTCAACCTCCCTGGGGACCACATTGCAGCAGAGTGACACAGGGACGGTGGGTGGGAAACTGCTCTCATGGCCTTACCCTGTGCCCAAGGTCACGTGTGTCCCAGATGGGGACAGACCAGGCTTCTCCACCGTTGTCCATGGCAAGGGGCTGTTTGGGGTAGGTGGAACCCCTGATGGAGCACAAGTCTTGTGAGGAGGGACTGAGGGAGCTGAGGGTGTTCAGCCTAGAGAAAAGGAGGCTGAGGGGAGACCACCTCGCTCTCTCCAACTCCCTGAAAGGCGGGTGTAGCCAGGGGGGGTCGGTCTCTTCTCCCAAGGAACAGGTGATGGGACTAGAGGAAATGGCCTCAAGTTGCGGCAGGGGAGGTTCAGGTTGGATATTAGGAAAAATTTTGACACTGAAAGGGTTCTTAAGCCTTGGAATGGGCTGCCCAGGGAAGTGGTTGAGGCACCATCCCTGAAGGTGTTCAAAAGACAGGTTGACATGATGCTGGGGGACATGGTTTAGTGATGGTTTTTATCAGAGTAAGGTTGACGGTTGGACTAGGTGATCTTGAAGGTCCCTTCCAACCCAGACAATTCTATGATTCTATGATTCTATGTCCAGCATGACACAGAGTAAAGCCAAACAGCAATGACTAAGAGAATAAAGAAATACCTTCGTAACAAACACCAGCTCAGATCATGCAATTCCTCAATTTTCTGGCAAAAACTCATGTAGCTTTGGAATCAGCCTCACTTGGACAACATGGCTTCAAAGCAGCAGCTCTACACCAGCTCCTCCGTGACTCCTTGTTCCCACAGCAAGGTTACCTTGCCAACATCTGCTTTGCCTCCTCACGTTATTTTTAATTCCTCCCAGCATCCAGCTGGGCTCAGATCATGAATCTTCGGTCTCCCTGCGAGCGCGAAAATCAGAGACGGTCTCAGAATTGACAAAATTCTGATGAACTTTGAGAAGGGAACATTTATCTCTGAGTGAAAGGGTTTGGTTGTTGGGTTTTTTTTTTTTTGCCATTGATGTAGGTATTTTTGTTACTGTTTAATTAGATTAGTCCTCTAGGTTTGGTGGCCAGCTGTTCACTTTGCAGACGGGCAGAAAAAAATATTCCAGCATTACACTCCTGCTGCTTTCGTCTTGTAATGAGCTTGTTAGCAATTAGTTGCTATTGGAACAGGCTGCGGTGGTGTGGAGTGGTAACACAATGAACTCGACATCGAACAAGTTGGATTTTTTTAATGGGGACCGGGTGGAGATGAGTCGGAGTAAATGGTTTCAAGACCAGTGGGCAGGACGGATCGGTGTAATTGGCTCTCTTTCCTTGTCCCTTTGTGGATAGTTTGGATGAGTTTGGGGTTATAATTTATAGATGTAATTTGAGGATTTTATATATGTATATATACAGAATTTGAGGGGTTTTTTTAACACTTCCAGCCTTGAAATTTTCCTATCTCTCCTAATGGGCAGGCTGGGGAACTGATTAGAGAACATAAGTCTCTCTGAAGTCTTTTTCTACCCCACCCCTGCCCACATCTGGAAGGAGACATGGATGGTCCGGCACATCTTGGGGAGAAAGGAATGTGCCAGGACTTCCAAGTGGCAGTTTGGACTGGCAGGGGTGAGGATGCTTTCTGGGGGAAAAAAGGAGGGTTTTTACAGCATGGTGTAAAGTTGTCTCAGTTCTTCAGAGCCTGGATTTTTGCCAGCCTTACCGGGTGGAAATGAATCCGGGATAGAGTCTAAGTTGCAGACACATTGAAGGGCTGAGCTGGGATCTTGGAGTTTGTGCATTTGATTTTCAAACTTGCAGAATACTTGCCTTGCATTTTTATTTATATTTCTGAAGGCATTGCGCAGGGGAGATTGCTGAGCTTTTCCTTGCCGTTGGGTGCTGGCCCCAGGTGCCATCCCAGAGCTGTGGATTCCTGTCCTGTATTTTTTCCTGCTGGATTAATCAACCTGGTCCGTAGGGCCAGGACTTGGGCAAAGCTTGGACTCAGGTGTTTGGAGGGTATCTTGAAGGATACCTGTCCGTGGGGCTTGGTTATGTGTTAAACCAGATGCTGTTGAGCAAGTTGCTCACAGTCCTACCCACTATTCCTGGTGGAATTTGCCCCGCTACGTATGGCTGGGCTGGACTGGCCTGTTATTAGCCACAAATACTCTCCTTGCCAGGGGCTGGAAGGGGAAACAAGCCCACACAGAGCATTGTTGATGGCTGCAACCCCTATGTGTGCCCTCCCTTGGCTTTGGGGTGGCTGGGTGGGAGGGAGCAGGGGGGAAATCACTGCACTTGAGTCCATGTGCTTGAGCTGCCCCAAGGCTGGTTCGGGGCTGGGTTCATTTAGCTCTTCCCCGAGTTGACAGGGGACCCAACTGGGTTTCGGTGCCTCGCAGCGAGCTCTGCCACACATTCCTGTGAGGTTTGGATCCCCACAGCCTGGCAAAATTAGACCCAACTTCTTCCCGAGCAAAGGAGGGCATGAGGGTTTAAATAACCTCCTGCTGGACCAAACTGCACGTTTCAAAGCTGAGCTGTTCTGCTCCGGGATCCTTCCTGAAAAGGGTCCCTTTATTAAAAAAGAAAAGGAAAATGGAGATGTGGGACTGTTGCTTTTGCACAGATTTTCTTCTGTTGCTCTCTCCTCCTCTTGTATTTCATTCATCTTCCTTTCCAAAAATCACCAAACCGTAATGACTCACATACTCCGAGCAAATTAATCCTTGGAAAGGCTCACAAGTGGAGGGGGGAGAAAAAAAAAAAAGAAAAAAAAATCAAGAAAAAATTTTTAAAAACGGCTTTGGGGAATGTCCTGCGGAAAGAGCAAATCAAGAAATAAATGAAGCTTATTTTTGCAAGCTGCTTTAATTTAACCTTAACGACCGCGGCCCTCCCGCTCCGCAGATGCGCCTGCGAGGGCTCTGGCAGAGCTCGCCCGGGCTTTGCAGATGCCAGACACGTGCGTGGCCGGTTTCTTCCCCGTCATCGCCGTTTGCAGCAAGGAACCGCTGTTTTCTTTCCTGGCTCACGTGGCTGTCGGGCATAGGAAGTTAATAAGGAGTAAATGAAGCTGAAGGCTTGTATTGACAACCGAGTTTGCATGCAAAGGAGGGCTTAGTCTATTTATTTAGCAATAAATAAAGGAGCCCGCTGAGGTTTGCTCGTGACACACATTACCCAAGATGTGCGTTTGGACCAGAGAAGTGTTCTCCCAGGGGCTCGGCTCTTCGTCAGCTGCAGTAGGGGGTTAATGAGGGTTAAAGTTTGCCTGTGGCCCTGTGCTGGGGGTGCTGGTGCTGCAAAAGCTGCCCAGCAGAAAAGGACCTGGGGGTGTTGGTGGACAGCCGGCTGAACGTGAGCCAGCAGTGTGCCCAGGCGGCCAAGAAGGCCGCCAGCATCCTGGCCTGTGTCAGGAACAGTGTGGCCAGCAGGAGCGGGGCAGTGATGGTGCCTCTGTACTGGGCACTGGTGAGGCCTCACCTCGAGGGCTGGGTTCAGTTCTGGGCCCCTCACTACAGGAAGGACATTGAGCTGCTGGAGCATGTCCAGAGGAGAGCCACCAAGCTGGTGAGGGGTCTGGAGAACAAGAAGCTGAGGGAACTGGGCATGTTTAGTTTGGAGAACAGGAGGCTGAGGGGAGACCTCATTGCCTTCTACAACTCCCTGAAAGGAGGGTGTAGAGAGGAGGGGGTTGGCCTCTTCTCCCAAGGGAACAATGACAGGAGCAGAGGAAATGGTCTGAAGGTGCAGCAGGGGAGGTTTAGATTAGATATTAAGAATTACTTTACTGAGAGAGTGGTCAGGCCCTGGAACAGCCTGCCCAGGGAGGTGGTGGAGTCACCATCCCTGGAGGTATCTAAGAAGCGTGTAGACGTGGCACTTCAGGGCATGCTCTGGTGCCCGAGATTGTTGCTTTGTGTCTGTTTCTGGGTTTTTGGTTTGGTTTGGTTTGGTTTTTTGGGGTTTTTTTTGGTTGGGCTCAAAGATCTCAAAGGTCCCTTCCAACCATGAAGATTCTGTGATTCTGATTCTGTGTGTTCCCGTGTGTGTGGACATGCGCAGAGGAGCTGCTGGGGTAGGTGAGTGGCTAACGCTGATGAAAATTCTGGTCCTCTGGCTAAAAGCTGCTTGTCAAGGAAAAGCAAAGTCACTGGCGTCTCTGTTTACAGCCACAGAGGTGTTCTTAGTACAGGAATGTATGTGCTTAACCCAAACACGACGTGAGTGATTTCTCTGGGCTGCCACAACCAAAGCGAAGCCTTTCAGCAGAAAAACCAGTCGTTGGCTGCTTCCCCTTCTGTACCCGATGACTAACGGCGGCAGAAAATACCATCTCTGGGAAAACAGCTCCAGGCTCTTCCAGTTAAACGTGTCATTTTATCTGCTTATTCATCTACTTTACACATTTGCTTCCTTCAGTCCCTGGTACTATCCCTCTGGTTCACACATTTACTCTTGGGCTCTGTGGGGATGGTGTTATAACCTGGCCTGGCATCCGACTGCCTCGTACCCAAGTGATGTGGGATTGAGCCTAGAAGCAACCAAAGAACCCGTCACGCTTTTTCTGTCTGTTCCCCAATTGCAATAAGGTTGGTCGCAATTTCCCTGTTAACACAAAGCTTACATGACTTTTGGTGTTTCAAAACAAACTCCTACATGTGTCATCTTGCACGTTGGCAATTACCGATGCCAAGTGCTGAAGCCCCTAATTAGCTCCTCAAGGCTCCTCTTGCCCGGCTTTCAGTAAACCCTTAACATGGTCACATGGAGGGTGGAAGCAACAGCGATGGCAGGGGTTAGACATGGTAACACTCAACCTACGGCGGCTCCGATGTGCTGTAGACAGCTCTGCCAGGGTGTTATATTACCTGGCTTGAATCACAGAATCACTGAACGGTTTGGGTTGGGAGGGATCTTAAAGCCCCCCCAGTGCCACCCCCTGCCCTGGGCAGGGACACCTCCCACCAGACCAGGTTGCTCCAAGCCCCCTCCAACCTGGCCTTGAACCCCTCCAGGGATGGGGCAGCCACAGCTTCTCTGGGCAACCTGGGCCAGGCTCTCACCACCCTCACACCAAACAAGTTCTTCTCAATATCTCATCTCAATTTCCCTTCTTTCAGGGTCAAACCCTTCCCCCCTCCTCCTAGGGCTCCCCTCCCTGATCCAGAGTCCCTCCCCATCTCTCCTGGAGCCCCTTTAGGGACTGGAAGGGGCTCCAAGGTCTCCCCGAAGCCTTCTCTTCTCCAGGCTGAACCCCCCAACTCTCTCAGCCCCCCCTCCCAATAGAGGGGCTCCAGCCCTCCCAGCATCTCCGGGGCCTCCTCTGGCCCTGCTCCAACAGCTCCATGTCCTTCTTCTGTTGGTGGCCCCAGAGCTGGAGGCAGCACTGGGGGTGTCTCCCCAGAGCGGAGCAGAGGGGCAGAATCCCCCCCTGGCCCTGCTGGCCATGGGGCTGGGGATGCAGCCCAGGGTGCGGGGGGTTTCTGGGCTGCCAGCGCACGTTGCCGGGGCGTGTGGAGCTTCTCACCCACCAACATCCCCAAGGCCTTCTCCTCAGGGCTGCTCTCCAGCCATTCTCTACCCAGCCTGGATTTATGCCTGGGATTGCCCTGACCCAGGTGCAGGACCTTGCACTTGGCCTGGTTGAACTTCGTGAGGGTCACATAGTCCCACCTCTCCAGCCCTGTCCAGGTTCCTCTGCACGGCATTCCTTCCCTCCAGCCTATCGACCGCCCCACACTGCTTGGTGTGATGGACAAACTTGCTGTTCATGTTGCCCACAAAGATGTTAAACATCACCAGTCCCAGTACTGACCCCTCAGGAACCCCACTGGTCACTGGGAGCGGAGGGGAAGGCAATGGCAGCCCTCCATGGTCCTCCCCACTGCTGTGGGGTGCTTAGGTGCTGTGCTTGGTCTGGATCGCTCCCAGCTCCAGGTTGGGCATCTCTAAACCACCCGAAGGCAGAAACTCACAGAATCACAGAATCTTCATGGTTGGAAGGGACCTTTGAGATCTTTGAGTAATTCTTCCTGATATCTAATCTAAACCTCCCCTGCTGCACCTTCAGACCATTTCCTCTGCTCCTGTCATTGTTCCCTTGGGAGAAGAGGCCAACCCCCCCCTCTCTACACCCTCCCTTCAGGGAGCTGTAGAGGGCAATGAGGTCTCCCCTCAGCCTCCTCTTCTCCAAACTAAACATGCCCAGTTCCCTCAGCCTCTCCTTGTGTGACTTGTTCTCCAGACCCCTCACCAGCTTGGTGGCTCTCCTCTGGACACGCTCCAGCAGCTCAATGTCCTTCTTGTGGTGAGGGGCCCAGAACCGAACGCAGCGCTCAACCTTACTCGTGGCATAAGGACATAAAGACGTTGTGGAAGCTTGGCAGCGAGTGCCTGCGTCGAGCTGGTGACGTGGACGTGGCCTCTGTGACACGGCTGTGATGGATGCTGGGGCTGGTGGCTCCATCTCGGGCGCAGGGGGCCTCTGTGTAGGGGGGGGACCCTGAGCTGCGGGGTCGGCAGGAGGCTGCTCGCTCCAGAGATGTTGCGCCTTTACTTCATTACCCTGCAATGATGCGGAGATGATGTATCTGCCAGAAGCCTAATAAAAGCTGAATCTCGCCACGTATAATGCATAACTATTTTTTCTTCCCCTTCCCTCTCACCTGTATTCAAGGAAAAAAAAAACCAGGCAATTTCCTAGCCAGGAAGAGTGACGTTTCTATTTTTAAAGGGGAGTTTATAAATAGTGGCATTATTTCAGTCTTTTGCAGAGCGCGGGTGCGAGGCATCGACCTACAATGGACCGAGTTTTGCTGCAGCCCTTCCAACTTCCAGTCCCTGTTTAGGCTGTTCAGGCACGTTTTCTCTTGACCTATTTTCTTGGTGTGTGTTTGTGATAAGCCCCAGATGTAATGGCACTTTTTTTTTTTAATATATAACTTCCCAGAGTAATAGCTTTGGAAGGAAGGTTTTGACGCGTTTGCTAATAGCTCACCTGTGCAGTTTTTTTTGTGGTGTGTGGAGCAGGAGGAGGGAGGATGGGGAATCGCACCTATTTAATGTAACGTGGAGGGTCAAAACGCTGCTTCGAGTCTCTTACTGAAAGCCTGGGAGCTTGATAGGCTTTTGTATATATCATATCTATTTAATGATTTCCTTTTTTTTTATATTTTAATATTAATACTTCATTAAAGTAGTGTAGTTCATTCTAAACTTATAAATCTCCTTATCTCTTCCTCTCCTCTCTTTGGGGAGCGGGGCAGGGGGGGCATCTATCATTGGGATTGGCCAATTTGGCCCAAACCACGACACTTACCCTTTGCTGGTGGGATGGAGGTGCCTTGCTTTCATCTCCCTCCACCTGAATTTATGGCAATGACAGGCTGCTCTCCTGGTTTTGCCCGGGAGGGAGGAGGAACCCGCAGCTCTGGGCTGGTTGATGGGTCAGGGATGCAGGGAAGGGACGGATAAAGCATCGCCTTCCGACCTCCTCTGACACCCGCAGCGGCGTTTCTCATCTCCTACTGCCACGGACCTTAAGGGTCTGGCTGCAATTTATTCGGCTGATTAAAAAGCACAGCAGCAAGTGCGTTTCTGAGTCATAGAAACCCCGACCTGCCCAGCTGCTTTATACCAGGCTCCAGTGCCAGCTCTGCCCGGGCAGCCGCCTGGCCCTGCTGCCAGCTCGCAGCCCCTGCTCAGCCGGCAGGGAAATGGAGCATCGCCCCTGCCTGCTGGGAAGGCTGAGATCATTGCTTCCCCCCTGTCAAAGTGGGAAAGATCCACCCTTAGATCTCGCCCGGCGTTCTCCCGGCTGGAGAGAACTCTGTGAGCCCTCCCCGTCTGATGCCACCGACCCCCGGGGCCGCAAACGCCCCGTTGGCATCTCTAGGTCTAAGATCGGCTCCGGCTGCTGCCCGTGTGTCACAGCAGGGACCCAGTTTAAAGCAGGTTATTTCGCCGGGGGTGGCTCTGTGTGAGCCCTGGGGCTGTAATTAATAATCTCTCTGCGTGGCAGAAGGTTTCTTCTTGTCGTCGATACGAGGCACTGGTCGATACGAGCTCTGCTGCAGCTCAAAGCCACCGGGACCCTTCTCCTTGCAGGGTTAAGCTCGACTAATACTAATGGGATGCGCAGGCGTGTGCTGGGGAGGGGACAGGTCAGAGGGTTGTTCCCTGGAGGTCACTCAGAGCATCCAAAAAATGCAGCTGAGGTTGGGAATTTTTTTAGTTTTTAAGTTCCTAACGGCTGCAGCGCGGGGCTGAGCACTTTGACGCTCAGTGCAGGAGTGGGGCGGGTGAGGAGTCAGGCTGGGAGGGCCAAAACCAGCAGCTAGAGGAGATCCAAACTTCACTATCTATTGTGTGATAAAATAGAGAAATATTCCAGAGAGAAGTATTTGAGAAAGGAAAAAATACATATTTTTTGATGGGAGAGGAAGCCCTGCGGGAGGGTCTGGGCGCTGCCGGGACCTATTGCCAGCACCAATGTGCCATGAACTTGGGATGAAGTACCCATGGGCAGAAGAGTGTCCCTGACAGCTCTCAAAAGGGCTTCACATCCTGCCCTGAAATTATTTTGGCCACTATTAAAGTGAAATTCGAAATAATAACCCTCTGGTCTTTACCGGTCCCCAGAGATGCCTCAAACCCTCCCGTAAGTTGTGGCTGTGTTGTCGACAGCCGCGTCGATTTAATGAGGAGTGATAAAGGAAGAAATTCCTCCCGTTATTTGGTGTTTTTTCTCTTCTTTGAGCGAGTCCCGGTTTCATCTCCTCCGCCTGCCGTCGCGCCTCGGTTCAGGAGGTCTCCCCTGCCTTTTGGAAAGGTTGGACGTTTTTGGTCGCGTTTCTTTTCCGCCTGTTTAGTGGGTTAATATAAACCCGCCAGGTGGGTGCCTGAGGAGACTGCGAATCGGCGTCGCCTTACAAAATCAAAAACGGGCTGAAAGATGAGAGGCAAATTAATTCCTGACATTTCTGGCTCTTCTGGAAAGTCATTTCCATTTTCGGGTATTGTCGTAGGGATGCTGAGACGCTCTCGGTGCCTGGAACGAGAGCGACGGAGCGCTCGGCGTTGGGGCCGGTGCATTAAGCGCAGGAGAAGAGGGCTTTAAATCCCCCCGCAGCGTGAACACGGAGGGGACTTTGCATTTGTGCAAAAAATAAATAAATAAGTAATTTGAGGGGAAAGAGCGAAGCGGAGAAAAATTGCGGTGTGAGCGGAGGCAGGAGTTTTTTAATCGTGGGCTGTTAAAGGCATCGGTGGGGAACGGAGATGGGAAAATTTGGGGCTCTTGATGGGGTCTGGGGATGGCAGGGGAGGGATGGAGGGATGTTGCCGCAGGGATTAACATCACGTCGGGGCTACAGGTGCAGAGGGGAACGTGGGAGCCTTTTGGTTTCGACAGCAGAGGGATGTAGCAACGTGGATGTCACGGGCTCATCCTCACGCAGCCCAGAAGCTGGATGGGAAAACCATGGGCTCCATCAGAGCAGGCATGGCAAAAGCTCCCT
This sequence comes from Arenaria interpres, assembly GCA_013399435.1. Taxonomy (NCBI): domain Eukaryota; kingdom Metazoa; phylum Chordata; class Aves; order Charadriiformes; family Scolopacidae; genus Arenaria; species Arenaria interpres. The sequence goes on from VXAK01010961.1 coordinate 26,862, forward strand.
GCTGGGCTGCGCTCCCAAATATCCCAAATATCAGGAGGTTTTGGGAATCCCACAGATTCCCAGCCCTGCTTGGCTATGATAACCTCTTGAATTAGGAAGGTGATTGTCCCCCTGTACTCAGCACTGGGGAGGTCACACCTGGAGTGTTGTGTCCAGTTTTGGGCACCTCAATCCAAGAGAGATCTCGAGGTGCTGGAGCGGGGGCAGAGGAGGGCAACGAAGCGGGTGAAGGGCCTGGAGAATAAATCTTATGAAGAGCGATTGAAGGAGCTGGGACTGTTTAGTTTGAGGAAGAGGAGGCTGAGGGGAGACCTCATCACTCTCTGCAGCTACTTGAAAGGACACTGAAGAGAGGTTGGTGCTGGTCTCTTCTCCCAGGTAATTAGTGATAGAACAAGAGGGAATGGCTTCAAGCTGCAACAGGGTAGGTTTAGACTGGCCATTAGGAAACAATTCTTCACAGAAAGAGTGGTCAGAGACTGGGACAGGCTGCCCAGGGAGGGGGTTGAGTCAACATCCCTGAATGTGTTAAATAGTTGTTTAGATGTGGTGTTGTGGGATATGGTGTAGGGGAGAACTTTGTAGAGTGGGGTTGATGGTCGGACTTGATGATCCCAAGGGTCTTTTCCAACCGGAATGATTCTATGATTCTATGAATTAATGGATTTGTGAGTGATGGAGAGGGGAGCTGGTGGGAGTGGACGGGTGCTGGGTCAGGGAACAGCGGGCACCACGTTGAGCTGAGTTTGCTTTGAGAGTTTGATTTCGCATTGAATCGTGTTGAAAAACATTAAAAATACAGCTCTGCGTTTTGTATTTAAGGAACTTTGTCACAGCAGACAGCCTGGGCTGCAGCACATCTTTTTTTTCCAGAGTGTTTGTGTGGGTTAGCAGATATTTATTAATTTTCATTTCCTCGTGTATCATATAATCAAGAGCACTTAGAAGAGAAAACGAAAGCACGGACATGGCTAAGCAATTCAATTAATCATGGGTTTCCCATCCAGCCTCTCGAGCTGTGGTTTACCAACAAGGCTTTCTTTACCTTCCTACGTTAAAGAATATAAGTATTTAGAGGCAATTTTCAGGTGGAAACTTCTTGAATAAGATGAGTGCCCTGGATCACATAATAAGTACGCTAATATGACTTGTTAGCCTTCATAATATCAGCTTCATATTACTACTGGTGATAATTAAGTTACAGTTAAAGGTGCTAAGTGCTGTTCAGAAGATACAGCATTAAAGCGCTCCCTAAACAAAAATAAGTGTCAAGCTTGTTGGGCAATGGAGATTCCCAACCGAGGTGTCATTAACCATCCCAGCACCAACCTTCGTTCCGTCTCATGATTTTCCTTTAGCATCGTTGCACTTCAGAAATACTTGGCAGTTATTTTGCTGTAGAAGACAGCTTTATGGTGTGGTGCAAGAGCCGGCGTAAAGGTATCTTCACACCTTGTTTTTGTGGTATTTGATGGGTTCTGAGTTATTACGAGGAGTTGGTTTCCAGCACAGATCTGGGCCAGCTGCTGATCCTGATGGGTTTCACCAGGCTTCTCTTGGGTGGGGAGGTGACTGGTACCTTATATCGCTCACATCCAGGGATGCTTCTGCCTTGGGAGAGAGGGAAGGGAGTTGTGGATCTGTGCTTTTCTTGGATGCTGTCGCAGCACCAGGTTTTGAACCTCTGGAGCTCTTTTCCTTCTACATGTGCAGAGCTGGTGTCACCTACTGACCTAGAGGTGGAAGATGTTTAAACTGGGCAGGGTGGGAATGGCCCCTCCTTTGCCGAACATCTCTGTGGCGTCCAACCAGCACGGGAAATCCATGTGTTTCCTTCCCATTTTAGGGCTGAAAAAAAAAGATATTCTCATTTTATCGAGTTTTTCAGAGGAGTTTGGAGACGGTGCCCATTTTGAGTTAAAGCTCAAGTCATTTGGGGACAGAGAACTGCTCACATTTTGAGCCACAGGCGTGAAGATTTGGTGTTTCCATGGCAAGAGCTGTTCAGGTTTGTTTGTCTTCTGCATTTAGGTTAAGCAGAAACAAAAAGCAAAGCCTTCTTCAGCATGAAAACCATCGTGGCAAACTTAAGTGTTGCATTTTGGGGTCACTGAGTGGTTTGGGATTAACTGAGAAGTATTTTCTCATTAAAGGAAAGGAAGCATCAGCTTTAATTCTCCGGCCCCAGCCCAGGGGAGATGGTGTGCACGGAGAACCAGAAGTTAAAATAAATACCTTTTTATTAAGAATTGTTGGTTTTGTGAATGCTTTCAAGTTTTTATCCCAAAGTTATAATTTGAACGACGTGGGGATGTCTTCGGGTGATTTTCTGTGCCCCAGGATGTGTCTCCTCACCCTTCACAGCCACACGCTTTGGTTTGAGCTGATTCCAGTGGCTGATCTTGAATGCAAGGGCTTGATGTCTTGCACTTGTTGAATGCTGGACTTAAACGAAAGGATTTTCTATCCTTTGGAAAGCTGCAATTTGTCTCTTTTCTGGGGGTTGGCTGTTGCTAAAATACCCAACTTGAACCCACTCCTGCTGTACGATGAGTTTTGTCCTTTTCCTCCCTCCTTGCTGCGGCTCTTGGCACTCGAGCCTGATGATTTTGGGAGCAGAGAATCAGGAAATTAGCATCGTGATTATATCTTCTAAAATTTCTTTTGTGAAGAGAGAAAGAAAAATCTCTGCCTTCCCCCAAAAAACCCTCGTGCTGAAACATTTTAGTTTTATTCTCCAAGCTGGAGAGAAGGAGCCTCCCTTCACTGCCAGCTTTTAGTATTTTATTTTATTATTTGATGATGAGACCAATCAGATTAAATACCCGGCGCGGACTTGCACGGACCAGAGGTGAAATTGAGAATATTAAGCATTTTGTCAAATCTTAGAGGGCTTTGTGCTGTAATAGCATTTAAAACCTTGAGAGCTACAATCAGTGGTGCCAGCTCCAAGGATGTTTTAATTAAGGATGCTGCCATTAGAGACAAGTGATGTGCAAATTGTCATTTTCTTCCTTTTTTTTTCCTTAATAAAGAAATATGCACTTTCCCAGCAAATGCAGGCTCTGATGCACCCCAAAGACTGTACAAATGTTTCATGCTGATGCTTGGGCTCTAACCTGAACTTCCTTATGCTTTTTAATTAATTAACCTTGATGACGTGTCTGTATATGTCTGTGTCCTGGGTTTAGCTGGACTAGAGTTATTTTTTTTTCTAGTAGCTGCTGTATTTTGGGTTTAGTATGAGAATAGTGCTCATAATGCATATTGTTTTAGTTGTTGCTAAGTAATGCTTATGTTAAATCAGGGACTTTTTCTTCATTTCGTGGAATCTGAGAGGGAGCATAATCAGGACAAACTGGCCAAAGGGATATTCCATACCGTAGACGTCGTGCTCAGTATATAAATGGGGGTTGCCTGGGGGGCAGGAATCCCCGATTGCTGCTTGGGATGGGCTGGGGAATCAATCACTGGGTGGTGAGAGCAACTTGTGTTGTATCATTGTTTTGGATATTCTTTTACTACTACTACCGCTACTATTATCTTCCTCTTCCTTTTCCCTTTTCCCTTTTCTCCTTTTCCTTTTCTCCTTTTCCTTTTCTCCTTTTCCTTTTCTCCTTTTCCTTTTCCTTTTCCTTTTCCTTTTCCTTTTCCTTTTCCTTTTCCTTT
>VXAK01010961.1:30829-59069 GCA_013399435.1 Arenaria interpres
CCTTTTCCATTATTGCTCTATTAAACTCTCTTTATTTCAACCCATGAGATTGTTTTTCCCTTTTCCCTTCACTTCTCCCTCTTCTCCCTCCCCTACTGGGGGGTGAACGAGCATTTGCATGTTCCTAGTTGCCGGCTGGGATTAAACCTCACCAATCTGTGTGTCCGGGCTGTTTTTAAAAAGCAGCAAGTTTTGGGAAGGAAGGTGAAGTCCGTGCTAAATTGCTCCTTCTCCCTCTTCTGCAGCTCACTTTAAGTTTTTCTCCATTGTGGCAGAAAACAGGACTCTGGTTCAGTATGGGAGACTCGTCGAAAACAGAGACGTTATTGCAATGAAAAAGCGGGAATTTGAGCTGCTTGGGCAGAGGTGTTGCTGGTGCTTGCATGAGTTATATGAGGTTTTGCTGCAGGAATTACCATACGGCTCTACAACAAGGAGATGCCGTCCTGTGTGGTGTAGGGGCAGACCTGGCTCCCCCCGAAACACCGCCAGCATCTGAAGCCAGCACACGGAAGGTTATCTCCCTGCCTGGAAAGGCTTTGTAAAGGGGCTGTGAAACCAGCCCCCTGGGGCATCGGCAGCACCAGGGACTCAAAGGGGCTCTGTGTTGGCACATATATACTCGGGTGATAAATATAAGACTTTATGGAGCTGCGGGAAGACTTTTTCTATGTGCCTTTTGTTGCATGGCCTCAAAGTACTGCAGGTATCTAAAGGGCATCTACAGGAGAGCTGGGGAGGGATTCTGGATCAGGGAGGGGAGCCATAGGAGGAGGGGGAAGGGTTTGACACTGAAAGAGGGGAGATGGAGCTGAGATGTGGGGAAGAACTTCTTTGCTGTGAGGGTGGTGAGAGCCTGGCCCAGGCTGCCCCGAGAAGCTGTGGCTGCCCCATCCCTGGAGGGGTTCAAAGCCAGGTTGGAGGGGGCTTGGAGCCACCTGGTCTGGAGGGAGGTGTCCCTGCCCAAGGCAGGGGGTGGGCTTTGAGGTCTTTCCAACTCTAACCATTCTGTGATTCTATGATAGATGGTTATCTGCCTGTCTTGCTGCCTCTGGTCACTCCATGATGTTCATGATGCCATCTTCTGAGTAGGGATGGTCACCGGAGCCCAAAATATTAATGCAATGAAGACGAATCCTTTGTGATCCAAAAACCCCAAGGGCATCTGTGCTGAACCCCACACCGATGGCAGCAGCAGAGTATATCCGTAATGCTGAGCTGATAGGGCATTCTGGTTACTTCTCAAAACAAAATCCACCCCTCCTGTTCCCAAGGGATAATCAGAAGCGTGCATCTCTGCCAGGCTCCCTCACCTCCTCATTAGGTGTGAGGGTTTTTTTTTGTCTGCTTTCAATTAAAAATTGATTAATGAGAGCGCTGCTGATGCTCTCCTCTCACAGCCTGCATGGAGCAAATCGGTTCCCCAGGACTGGAGCCCAGAAATAGAAGCGATGTTTCATCAGATGATTTGTTTGTTTGCCCACAGAACCCATCAAAGCGTGTTATTTACCTTTAGCTGTCCCGGCATTTCCAGCTTCGCTTGGAAGGCAAAGAGAAGTGCATCGGTCTCAAGGATTTTACTGTGTTACAGGAGCTGTAGTTTATCCATAAATGTCACTGCCGTGATATATGTATTCCGAATGAAATGCAAAATGTACAAGGCAGATACAATCTCTGAAATGAGAACGACCCTTGCAGAGCCACGTCAACTGCCTGCCAGCACAAAGCACCAGCATAAAGTCATTAAAAGAGACACTGAATAAGCTGTTTCAGGTGGCAAATTATCTTGCCAGGAAGCTCCGGAGGGGAGATCTGTCCTGCTGGTCTCGGTCTGTGTAGCTGTGTGTCTCAGCAACTCCTTAGACATGGTAATGACAACAAGATTTTCATATTTAAACCTCGTTATTTGAGATGCTGCTGGGTACCCGGGGTTCCTGCGAGGGAGGCAGAGAAAGCCGTGGGGAGGGGGATGCCTCTGTGCTAAGGCAAGATGCACACCTTCCTGGGGTTGTTTTAATTCCAAATGTGATGTGACAGCTTGTTCTTTGACCTCAAATTTTGTAGTCCAGCTGCCTTAGACCCTCTGGCAGCTCTTAACCTCCTCCAGGTAGTTTAGTGCTGCCTCTGGAGGGCATTGGTCCAGGGAACATCTGGATTTACCCTTACCCCTGTGAGAATCCTCCATGGCCAGAACGTGATGCTTTGCTTGAGGCCCTAAAACACTCTCAGCATCCAATTTATCTCACTGTGAGTCTGAATAACTCACGATAGGTGGTTCTTCTGCTCCCAAAGCCCCTGGTTTCCAGTCTCTTATCCCCTGTGGGCTGCTCCACCTTATGCTTTGCCTCAGCAGAATGAAGGTCCCCCCATCATCATCCTCATGCTCAGCCCTCTCTGTGGTGATGGTCCCCACCCGAGTGGCACTTGCTGGGCTCTTTGCCTGCCCAGATGGGCTGGTTGGGTCTTCACCTCGGTCACCACCATTGCTCAAGGGAGTTCTCTTTTGCATGGAGTGGTACCAAGAAAAAACATCCCCTCCTTGCTACTTGAGTCACCACCTCTTTGAATTTTGTCTGGACAACTGGAAAAAAAGTGTGGAAATTGAGGAAAAACCCTATTTGGAGGCTTTAATTTCAAATTAAGGATTTGTAGGATGCTCCCCAGGTTGCCATATGATGCTGTGGAGCTGGGGACGCTGTTCTGCTGGGGAAGCCTGAGACATTTGCCTGGGTTTGTGGAGGCCAGAAGTGGTTTCTCCTCTGCTTTTCCACGGTTGCCGAAGCGCATTGCTGGGCACGACAGCTCTCCCAAGGCTTGCGTGGGGTTGGATCCAATAAACATGACTCCAGGGTGGTTGAGGGTGAAACTCACCTTCATTTGGATTTTGTTCTTCTTTACAAAACATTATTTCAGTGGCAGGTTGCACAGTTCTTGGTGCTTTATAGCAACTGTGGAGGAAAGCAAAATAAGATCTTCTTTGGTGTGAGGGTGGTGAGAGCCTGGCCCAGGTTGCCCAGAGAAGCTGTGGCTGCCCCATCCCTGGAGGGGTTCAAGGCCAGGTTGGAGGGGGCTTGGAGCAACCTGATGTGGTGGGAGGTGTCCCTGCCCAGGGCAGGGGGTGGCACTGGATGGTCCTTAAGGTCCCCCCCAACCCAAACCATTCTGATTCTATGATGCACAGCCTGAGGCAAGCAGCGGTACCAGCTGCTGGGGGGAGGATGGATGTGTGATGGGTGGCAGGGACCACTCTGAAGGTCCCTCCCTGTTCCTCTCCTGAAAGGAGAGCGAACCACTCTCAAAAATCACTGGTGTCCAGTGCCACTTCTCAGCCTTGTTGCCGGAGACAGTTCTGCGACAGGGACCTGAGCAACCTCCCTGTCCTATAAGGGCTATAGGGTCTAGTGGGTTTTTTCTAGAATGAGAAAATAGGAGAAAAACTAGTCATTTCCTTCAGCCAGAGGTGACCTGAGGTGTCCAGTCATTTTTTCCTCCAGTTCCCCATAATAGCTGGAATCCCCAGGAGAAACATCACTTATCCCCAGGCACCCCCAGCCCTCTCTCCTCCGCTTGCTCCCCGCTTGCAGGGGAGGCTCTTCCTTGCTTGATGTGTTTGGATGTTGTTTTTCTTTCCCCCCCCCTCAAATGCATCTTTCTTGACTTAGTCATGCAAAAATCTGTCACTCTTCGGTTTTTTTTCCCCCCATTGCCTGCTCGTCATGCGGCTTTCAGTCATCCCAAAGACAATCTGTGGCACCGGCAATGTTAATATTTCCGCTCGACAGACTGAGCTCGGTCATTAATAAGCAAAGCCAACAGCTAACGGGGCCTCGCTGACCCACGTCTGCTCGGGGTGACCTCCCACCTCCACCCCGTTAGCCAATTTGTTACCCAATTTATAGCCTGCGTCCTTGGTTCGGGGTGACTAAGAGCCCAAGCACGTGTTGCCTGTCACACCGTCGTCCTCCTTGTTAATGCATCGCCTTCCCGCTCCGCTTGCAGGCTCTCCTGCCACCGGCGGGTAATGAAAAGCCCGCTGCCCCCCGGTAAACAGCCCTCTGCCTGCGGTTCGTTAGTGCGAGCTCTTTTTGGAGCTGCGTTTAATTGGCATCGCCTTCGGCCGGATTTACCTGCGGGTGGGTGGGTTTGCAACGTGACTCTGTCCGCAGGGCGCGCGAGGATGGGCGTACAGAAAGCCTCGCACTGAAACCTGTGTCATGGTTGGGCTTGATTAAACGTGATACCTGCCTTTATAGCCCTGGATCCTTTGCCCAGCTCGTTTTCCTGCTGGAAAAGCCATTAGAGCATCCGCTTTCCCCAGCAGTGATTTCCCCATCCATCCCCCAGGCAGAGCGGAGCTGCTCTCGGCGGGACTGGGGGATGCTGCTCTGGGATATTTCTCCTCCCTGCCTTGGTGGGTCCATGCCTCTTGGCTGAATAATGACATTTCTCTGTGCTTCCCCTTTTTCTGTTTTTAAACCCGAGATGAAACACAGTGATGTCACAGAGCCCATGGGTTGCAGTGACCTGGTTAGAGGAGAAGACCTGGGACACATGCCCAGAGCTGGGCACGAGCGCCGGCCGCTTCTAGTGGGTATTTTGCAGGGACTGTTGACAACTCAAGATAATAATGATAAGCTTCATGGTTTTGCACCATATTCTCTCCCCATCCACAGGCCAATTTCATGCTTTATTATCATTTCAGTGTTTTAGTTTATGCTGCGAGTGGAAAATTATGTTAGGATTCAGAGAAGCTCATTAGAGCACATTAAAGCTCTCTGTGAGACGGTTCTCCGGAATTAGAGGCTTTAACCTTGTTTAGTTAAAATTCAAAGCCAAGTCTGGCCGTGGCAGGACTGGAAGGGGTGGTTTGCTCCGAGGTTAATGCACTTTATGTATCCACTTTAAATTCCCTTCACTGTTCCGCCGGCTGATGCCTTGTGCTCATCCAGGCAAGCCCATGCCAAGTCTTGGGGTAAAACAAGCACCCCACTTCTGAAAGCCCTGTGGGCCAGGGGGGTTAATGCCGATTTCAATAGGTTTTGGCAAAGAGTTGACCATAAATAGTGTTTTAGTGGCAGGTTGCACAGTTCTTGGTACTTTATAGCAATTGTGGACGAAAGCAAAATAAGAACTTGTTTGGTGTGAGGGTGGTGAGAGCCTGGCCCAGGTTGCCCAGAGAAGCTGTGGCTGCCCCATCCCTGGAGGGGTTCAAGGCCAGGTTGGAGGAGGCTTGGAGCAACCTGGTGTGGTGGGAGGTGTCCCTGCTCAGGGCAGAAGGGCTGGAAGTAGATGGTCTTTAAGGTCCCTTCCAGCTCGAACCATTCTGTGATTCTGTGATTTATTATCTACGAAGCTTACCTGGCTGTTGTGGGGTGATGCTTCCCCAGCTTCTAGTACAGCACGATGCAAAGGGCTGAATAGCAGCTGAACTGCAGAGAGCATCACTGGCGCCACAGCAAAGCATATCTGATGTGTACATAGAGATTTGGTCAGTGCTTATAGTTGTTTTCTTTTTAGCAGACATTCAGAAGGGCTTTGGGATTAGAGCTTTGTTCTGCGGACATCCAGGCAATAGCGGATGGGAATAGGATGGGCTGAGTTACAGCGTGAGAGCAGCAGGAGCGTGGGAGCTCTCGGGGTTCTCTGGTGTGGTGGGGACCAGGTAAGACAAGTGACATGACCTAGGTCCTGTGGGGAGTCTGTGGCAGAGCATGGAGATGGATGGCAGTCTCGTGGCATTTACACTCACGCTCAGATGTATCAGGGTGGTGTAAAGGGTCTTCATGTCAGCTGGATTCAACTTTTAAGGTTGCTTTTCATGGGCTGAAACTCTTCTTGGCCAGTGCCCCGAGTGGAAGCTGGCAAGGGGCTGTCTCACCCATTTGGCCAAAGGAGGGGAAAGCATGAAAAAGAAGCAAACCGCTTTTTTTTTGCCCGGTAGGAAGGATGCACAGGACTGAAATCTGCTTTTGAAGTGTTTAAACGAGTGTCCTGAAGTTTGGCAAAGGAAATATCCCCCAGCAGAGCTGCTTTCAGAGGCTGAGCCTGGAAAGCCCTTGCAAAGCGCCTGCTGGTGTGGGGACAGTAGAGACAGTGAGGAGGCTGCTCTGTTCTTGAGTTTCAGGCTTCATTTTGGAAGTGTTTTACAGCAAGCAGGTGTATTAAATGTCAGCAGTGTTGCCTGTCACCTTGGGTAGAGAAAAATCTCAGATGAGAAATGGGGAAAGGCAAGAAAACTGGTCATCTCAGGCATTAATCACAGTGGTACCAGGAGGATCCATTTATCCCTCGTCTGAGCAGCAGTCCAGGGTGAGAAGGCTCATGCTCTCCCCTCGGGACAGCAGCTCGCCCTGGAGAAGTCTCGGAGTTGCTCTGGAGACCTGTGGGGAAATGGGCTCAGAGCCCTTTGGGGAGACCTGTGAAGGTGACGTGGGACAGGCCTTGGAGCAGCCCCATCAGGAGCCTGTGGGTGGCAGGGGGACAGGTATAGCGCAGAGCAATTGCTATTTAAGATATTGCTTCATATATATTTTTTACTAGCTATAGTATCATAGAATCATAGAACTGTTAGAGTTGGAAGGGACCTTAAAGATCATCGAGTTCCAACCCCCCTGCCCTGGGCAGGGACACCTCCCACCAGACCAGGTTGCTCCAAGCCCCCTCCAACCTCGTCTTGAACCCCTCCAGGGATGGGCCATAAGGTATTCATAAAAGGAGCCTTCTTTTGGCTAGAATACGTGGGTTTTTAGGGTGCAAGCAAGGCTTTTCTGTGTCTCAGATGCCCCCTTTAAGAGCATGGTTGCACCCCAGCCATGGTAAGTAGAGGATGAATTAATTCCCTGGGCTCCGAAACAAAAGCAACCTGGTCATTTTTTCCCTGCTTCAATATTGCTCCCACAGTCCTTGCCTGGTCAGGATTTGCAAAAATCCCTTCCTAGGTAAATAACACTCAATGCATCGGGGAGGCTGGGGAGCCGGGGACGTTATCTTTCTGAATTAACTTGATTGTGTTCAACTCGTGGGCAGCGGGTGGTTGGAATTTGAGCAACAAGTTAGGAAGCAGGTGACTCATTCCTGGCGCTCGCCGAAAGCAAGTCGGTGGGGAGAAGATGGGCAGAGGATCCGTCATACCCACCCACGGCTCCGCGCCGGGGGGTTGATTGAGGTGCAGGGCAATGGGAAGCGACGTGGAGCATCGCTCTGCACCAAAGGCGTCATCACAGCGGGAGCCCCGGGTGCCTGCTGCTTCCTCGGGGAAGTTTTTAATGTCTGCAAGGGATTTTTGATTTTTTCTCCTTTTATTTTTTGGGGGGCGGGGGGACTATAAAACCTGCAAAATCTGATAAAAGCAAAGCGATGCTCCTGGGGTGTTAGCAGGGCTCAAGGAAGGAAAATCCGAGCCACAGGTTTCCCTCATGGTTAGCAGAGAGAGTTAGACCCACGTGGCCGTAATTCAGCTTATCCTAAGGTGCACGTGGAAGGGGACGCGTGCCTTGTGTCCTTGCGGCGTCTGTTGTTGTACCTGGCACGTCGCTGATAAATAACATTAAGTGAGATTAATTGCCTTCTCGCTGTCTAACCCCCATCGCTCTTCAAGATGTCTAAAGCATCTAAAAGCCTTACCCAGGGGGACTTAGCGTGTTTTTTCTTGCTTCTAGTCATTGTTTCTGGGTAAAAAGAGTCATTTCATATGGCCACAGAATCACAGAATGATATGGGGTTGGAAAGGACCTTCAGAGCCCCCCCAATCCAACCCCCTGCCAGAGCAGGTCCCCCCAGAGCAGGTCCCACAGGAACGTGTCCAGGCGGGTTTGAATGTCTCCAGAGAAGGAGACTCCACCACCTCCCTGGGCAGCCTCTTCCAGGGCTCTGCCACCCTCACAGGAAAGAAGTTCCTCCTCATGTTTAGGTGGAACTTCTTGTGTTCAAGTTTGTGCCCATTTCCTCTTGTCCTGTTACTGGGCACCACCATGTTCAGGGGAGAGCAGTGACTGGGAGACCCATGGGACCAAGTAGGGACTCAGGGAGATGGACCCCAAAGGCAGCTGGTTGTGATGCTTGGTCATATCAAAATGAATTATTTGATCCAGTGCAAGCATATCCATTACAGGCACATGAGGATTATTAAAAGACTTATTAGACCTGAAGGTCTTTAAACATTAATCTGCTTTCCTCAAAACCCATTGACCTGGATAAGATAGACCAGGTAGCCGTTAACACTGATTAGCTAACGGGATCCATCCAAGCTCATAAATGTTGGGAAATGATGGGGAATGTAATAGCGACATAAAAGAGCGCGGCACAGCCAAGCATCCCATTCGGGGAGGTGGAGGTGACACCACCACAGCCCCCTGGCAGCGAGCGCTGGCTGGCGTTGAGGGCTCGAGCTATTAAAATGAAACCATAAATAAAACTTTCTGGGCAGGAATTCTTCAAAGTATTAACGTTTTTTTAAATTTCCGAGTGTGGAGTGGCTTCGTGCTGGGGGATTGTGTGTTTCTGGCCGTGCTCATGGGCAAAGAAGCTCCTTTGGAGCTAAGGTCTCTATGTTGTAAACCGGAGTTCTTCATTTTATTTTCCCTTTTTTCTAGTCAAAAACAGGTGGTTTGTTTTTTTAATGAAAAAAAAAGGCAAAAGGAATTACGGAGAGGCAAACATTGTTTGAACCAGGTCTGTGTTGTGTCCTGTGTTAAATTCAGTTGCGTCTGTAATTTCCAAGCTTGGGTCAGTTGGGCTGTTTAACTGAGATGGGATTGAAGCTGATGCGCATCATGTCCCTGAAGTATGGATTGCCCACGGTGCTATTGCTGACCCTGAAGCTTTTGGTGATGTAGAAACTGAAAATAAGTTTCTGTTTCCTTCTTGAGCTTTTCTTCCTCCATGGCTTCTAGTAAAACCTGAGATGTCCCCGCTCTCTTCAATTTTTTTCTTCCCTGGATGCTCACCTTAACACACGCATCTCCTGAAGTGCCCAAACTTCTTTTTTGTGTGGCTTTCTGGGATGAAGCCCAACAGCATCCCACCACTGCGCAACCTGCCGCTGCACCTCACCTCAGGACCATCTCTAGGCTCAGCCTCAATACCTCTCTGGGAGAGAAGCCCTAACAAAATCCATCTCCACCCTGCCAGGTCCTGCAGATCGGCAAATAATAATGGAATAACCTTAATATGGAGCCTTCAGCTTCAGGAGAGAAATGCAGGCTTCACGTTTGCTGCTTCTGTTGCAATGTCAGCCCTTTGTGGATTTGGCCAGGGCTGATCCCAGCACATCAGATGATGGTTGGAGGGATTTGGTTGGATGATGAGGGGCCAGGAGCATCTCTCTTATGAGGAAAGGCTGAGGGACTTGGGTCTATTTAGTCTGGAGAAGAGAAGGCTGGGGGGGGATCTGATCAATGCTTATAAATACTTAAAGGGTGGGTGTCAGGAGGATGGGGCCAGGCTTTTTTCAGTGGTGCCCAGTGACAGGACAAGAGGAAATGGGCACAAACTTGTCCTTAAGAAGTTCCATCTAAACATGAGGAGGAACTTCTTTCCTGTGAGGGTGGCAGAGCCCTGGAAGAGGCTGCCCAGGGAGGTGGTGGAGTCTCCTTCTCTGGAGACATTCAAACCCACCTGGACACGTTCCTGTTGGACCTGCTCTGGGTGGACCTGCTCTGGCAGGGGGTTGGACTGGATGGTCTCCAGAGGTCCCTTCCAACCCCGTGTGATTCTGTGATTTGTTTAGTTCTGCTCACTCTCTGGTCCGGTTTTGCTTGCGTAGGGTCAGCCAGTTGCCTCTGCAACGTGTAATTTGCTTCTAGGCCAGGTCTGTCATTCCGTTAACAACAATAAGCTTTCAAGCTGTCAGCCCCTGCTTTGCTGATAATAAAACATGTTGGGAAGAGCGCAGCTTTGCTGGGCAGCCGAGTAGCCCAGGAGTAAGAGGAAATAACCCGATGCGATGGCTAACAAAATTATAAGGTGCAGAGGGAATAATGACCCGAGTTACTACATTGCTTTACAGAAGCTTTTAGCATTTCAGACAGCTGCAGTTGCTCTAACCCAAAGCTGCTTCGCTTTTAATTGACTAATAATTGCTAGTCCCTGAAGATGGCTCTCGGCAGGGACACGGAGCATTTTCTCACTGGTTGAATAGTCAGGGGAGGTCTCATTTTGGTTTCATCTCCGATAAACCATCTCTGTTGAGTTGCTTTTGGCTCATATTGCTGTAGATGAAGGCAACACTCATTCTCCTGTCCCTGGAGCTGGCCCTTTCCCTCCTCGTTGTTATTTCTTGGTAAATGGTTCCCATAAATATGCATTGTATTTGAGGTATATATCTATATGCCTATGTTGTATATGGGGCAGCTTATCTCCTTAAAGGCACCTAACTGGTGTAGGAGGTAAGCGCCTTCCCAGAGGGCGTGAAACAGGTTGGCCAAGACCCGCTAAGCTGTTGAGATCCATGAAAACTAAGGGGAGAGATGAGCATGTGTTCCCCCAACACGTTCGGCTCTTTGTGGTGCCGCACGGCATCACACGACACAGAGGATGCTCAGTACATTCCCCTCTTGTTGAAAACCCAAAAGGTTAGGAAATGGGGTTTATCCATCATGAACACCGCTGTGGTGGCCAGCGCGGGGGCTACAGGACTTGATTTTTTTGCCTGGCAAAACTATGTCTCCAAGCCTGCCCTTGGACCACAGTGCTGGAGCAGGAGGTGCACAGGGATGGTCCCTGCCCCGGCAGTTTGCATCAAGCTCACGTTGGAGCATCAGTCTCCAACCATTATCAGCAGGATCAGTTTGAGCCTTTATTTCTTACCGGTGTAGATGTAAGCATGGAGAAAGAGATTGCCCTCAATAAGGGCGAAGACAGAAGCAGGGCAAGCGATCACGGGCAGAACATCACAAAATCGTTTTCCAGGATGAGTTGCCCTTTTTTCTTCTGGCAGCCAAGGCTAAGAGAGGAAAAAGAGCCTTTTCTATCTGTGCAGGACCATTTCCATGCTATAAAACCCTCCCTGCTCTCCCCAAGTAGCTATTTTTTCCCTTCACTACTTTCTATATTGACTTGGCGTCCCAGACAGGTCAGCTGTGAAAGCTGCCGTGATCCAAAATGCGCCAGCTCAGGCAAAGTTAGTTCAGACAAATAATATCTCCAAGGCTGACTCTGTAGAGCTGACTTGGCTGGGAACAAGTAGCTGCAAAAGCCCTCGACAGAGCGTGTGAGGCTTTCCAGGATCTGGCGATGCTTTTAAGAAGTCACCAGGGAGACATGAAAGTGCAGAGAGCTTCCAGCCGCGCTCCTGTATTTCTTATTTCATTGCGAAGGATGAAACCGTGTCCACTCGCCCACGGCCGAGGGACTGCTCAGGGCAGCAAATTCAGGGGGGAAAAAAATAGAAGAACGACTGTATTAAAAAGGCAGAGCCCTGATGAAGTTGTCACGTACTTCCCTGGTGAGGCTAAAACTTCCAGGGGATGTAAGGAGGCTCTGCAGATAACTGTGGGTGTCTGGAGTTACAACAACGGATGGTTTTGGAAGGGAAAAAGAAACGTTGTTTATGGTAGAATCTGCTCCAGTGAGAAATGCTCCATCCCCACTCCACCAAAGCACCCGAGGGAAGGTTTTTGGACTTGGGGCTCTTGGATTTTGCCACATCGATGATGCTCATTTTTTCCTCTTTTCTTCTTTTTCCTGGTCTGTTGGGACAGGCCATGTGCCCCCAAAGACTTGTGGATTTACTTTGCCAAAGGTGGGATGTTCATAAAAGATTTTCTCTTGAAGTTGCATTTTAAGAGTTTCCCATTGTTTACCCAGAGATAATTCTCCATCGATGTTATTTAATTAATCTGCCTGGCATTTGGGTCATGGAATAGCTCTTTGCTTCCAAGCACAGCATCCCTTGGGGCCCTGGTTTCAACTACAGCCCATTTTGGCCACCAAAAGAGTTCGTGCTGCAGCTGAGCATCACTCCCCGTTTGCATCCTTCTGGGGGCAGGTCCCTTGCTGTGGCAGCTTCGCATCCCCAGCATGTTGGCCACCACAGTCCCTGCAGCATCCTGACCCTCAGCAAACATCTCCAGCCCTACACAGCAGCTACATCTCCAACATCTCCAACCCTTCACAGCATCTACATCTCCAACATCTCCAACCCTGCACAGCATCTACACCTCCAACATTTCCAACCCTACACAGCATCTTCACAACACAGCTCCTGCATCTCCAACCCTTCACAGCATCCACACCTCCAGCATTTCCAACCCTACACAGCATCTTCACAACACAGCTCCTGCATCTCCAAACCTACACAGCATCCACATCTCCAACATCTCCAGCCCTACACAGCATCTTCTCAGTGCAGCTCCTGCATCTCCAACCCTACACAGCATCCACATCTCCAACATCTCCAGCCCTACACAGTATCTTCTCAGTGCAGCTCCCTGCAGCTCCCAGCCCCTTGCCTGCCTGCAGGATGCTGCGATGCACCGACACTTGCATCTCCTGCACAGGAATTGCACAGCTCAAGCTAAAATCGCCCCCCTCCTTTTTTTTTTTAATAGGTAGGTTTGGTGTCAGAATCTCTCTAAAGGCCACTTGAAGGAATTTATGGAATAGTCTTTCTTATTGGTGCCGCTAAGCAAATAGAGCTGCGTGCATTTATGTGCTGGATGTGCCGGGTATCGTCAGGAATAGAAATTGCATCAAATAAATTCCTTGAAATGGAGAGAAGGAAAATCTTTATTCAGTGAGCTGCTCAAACGGAGTGCTAAAGAGCCGAGCCTTTTAGGAGCTAGTGTCAAATTAATTACAAAATAAAGCCTTTACATTTCTGAACAGCTGTTTTTTACATTTTTAGAGTTGAATTTTGCTCATGATTACGGTAGGCTTACTCCTGCGAAGCGAACCATAAAATAAGACCAGGGGAAAGTTGTTAAGGGAGTCATGATATCTGTAATTTCAGGGCCTGCCTGGAGTGCAGACGCTGAGGGTTCAGGGATTTTGGTCCTGGGTTGTTTCATAGTAAGTGTTTTCTCCTTGAGAAAGTTCATTCTGGTGCTTTTATTAATTAGGAGGGCAGGAACCAATGCATGCTGCTTGCGTAAAATTTAAAATGAAAGGCAAAAAGAGGACAGGTAGAAAGACTTTTTTTGCCATTGCTCTCAGAAGCTGTTGCACTGTGGTTTTAGGGGATGCTCCCACCACTGGTGCCATCTGGGCTTCATCGGAGCAGTGTTGGTGGCTGCCCTGTGAGCTTGTGCTGCAGTAAATGGGAGAGGGGGCAAAGCGATGCTGGCAGGCAGCATCCCAGGGAGTGCTTGAAAAGAAAAGTATTTATTTGTTTCTGAGTGCAGGTTGTCAAAATTTTGCGTTACTGCAATCTCCTGCCTCTGCAGCAGCAACCAATGGCTCTTGGAGCAGGGTGATGGGTGTTGTCCAACAAATCCCATCCCCTCCCAGCATAGGGCTGGCCAGAGACAACATGCTTCTGCCCTTACATTTTTTAATATAGAGAAATCTCTCTATAGGTGTTTGGATACAAAACCACGTAGTTTGGACAACGGACGGGTGACTGGACCAAGGATTTGGCACTTGGTGCCCAAAGGGTCTTTAAGGTGTGAGTAAAACCCTTGTCTCAGCCTCAAAGCTGGAAGAGGCAGAAGGTTTCAGGGGCTGGCGGGTTCTGGTGGAGATAGAGATATATATACACACTCAGCAAGCTCATTAAAAGGATATTTTTCTACTTTAAAACCATGCTGTGTGCCCTGAACAAACTCGTTTCCTTGCCTGGGTTATGAATATCATCTGAGGTTATTTCGAGGTAGAAGCAACTAAAAGCTCTGAAATGGGTCACGTTGGCTTCGTTTTCATGTGTGCTCGGCTCCAGGTACCAGATCTCTGCCTCGAGGATGCTCCAGAGAGCCGAGGGGTGGTGTGTATCAAGCAAAAGTTTAATTGCACATTCACTGACCTCCCACAGCTTGGGGTCTGTCTCTGGTTCAGGCTGCCAGGTCTGACTCATCTGTACCAAGGAGCGGGCCATGCATAGTTGGAATATGTCTATATACTTTTCAAAGTGAAAAAATCAACATCTGGGCTGACCTGGGAAACTGCATTTGCCCATAAAGAGCTTCAAGCCCCCTCTCAAGTGTGAGACATGCTGTAAAAATGTGGAAAAAAAAGGAGCTGGTGGATGCCTAAGCCCTTTGGTGGCAAGTACATAGACTTTAGACCGTAGGAGACCACAAATATACCCTTTGGAGGTCTCTGCCAAAAATACCTAAGTGTTGTTTTAAGGAGGGATGCAGGCGAGCTGCCCAGCTCCCTTGTGTCCTGTCACACCATGTGGTTGCTGTAATGAAGGAATCTCCCTTTCTTTCTCTTGCCTTGCTGCGTTTCATGCTTGTGTTTACAAAGCAAAATGTCCTTGTCCTTGGGCAACACCACTCTCTGAGTGTTGTTACACTTAACCTGAAATTATGAGGGTCTCTCAGAAAGGTTTTGAGTTGAATAAAGAGTTAAGGGTTAAAAAAAATCTTGCCTTTGGACTAACTGGGCTTTTATGTGATAGGATGAGGGGTAATGCCTTCTTAGAACAGGGGAGATGGAGCTGAGATGTGGGGAAGAACTTGTTTGATGTGAGGGTGGTGAGAGCCTGGCCCAGGTTGCCCAGAGAAGCTGTGGCTGCCCCATCCCTGGAGGGGTTCAAGGCCAGGTTGGAGGGGGCTTGGAGCAACCTGGTGTGGTGGGAGGTGTCCCTGCCCAGGGCAGGGGGTGGCACTGGGGGGGCTTTAAGATCCCTTCCAACCCAAACTGTTCTATGGTTCTATGATTCTGTGGTTCCTGGAGGTGGGATGCAGCAATGGAGGAGATGCTCGTGCCTGGCTGGTGCTTCATGTCTTACACTAAATACCAAGCTGCTGCTGCTCAGCTGAGGGTTGTGCCCGGCAAATTCTTTAACACACCCCAGCTCATGACAACAGCTGGGATTTCCCTGCCTGTGTCTGGCCCTCGGGCTCTGATCGAGTCATTAGGAGATGGTTCCTAAACGCCCCATGTACCTCCAAGCACCATCTCCGTGCCACAGGGTGGTGTGTCCCACCACCTTTCTGGAACAGCAAAGGGCCACTTGGAGCTGTAGCTGTACAAATAATAAATAGCAGCTATAAAATCTCTCACTGAATCAGCTACTTCAGCAGTAATTTAAATTAAAGGGCTAACTGAGGTTAATCCTTTAGCCAGAGGATGCTCACAGAGTGTCTGTGCTGCTCTGGCTGCGGAGGCTGTGGGTCGGGTGCTTGTGTTTGGTTTGGGAATACAGAATGCAAAATAATTTCCTTGCTGTATTACTATTTTTTTTTTCCTTTTAATTCCCCATGGAAAATATTCCAGTCCTCTTCATACAGTCTTTATAGTGCTGTCTCCAAAAAGCTGTCCTGCCTTGAGCATGCTCCATGTGAAGAGCAGAGCCTGGCTGTTGCCGATTGCCTGATTATAACACTATATATATAAACCCCGTAGTCCAAATTTGATTCAATCCCATGGAAAAAGGTATCAGGAATGATTTATATTAACCCAACGCGAATCAAGTGGATTTGCCGAGAGCATCCTCCTTGCCCTGCTGCCGTGGTGGCTGGAGATCGGGGGGGGACAGGGGAGCTGCATCCCCTGCCCTCCTCCGGCGCTGCTCTGCTCTAAGATGTGACTGTAAAAATACCAGTTTACTGCCACTCAGTGATTTTGAGATCCAATCTGCCCCGTTTACAAGCATGAATTTTATTTTTTTTTTTTCCCTGCCTGCCGGTACCAATTTCCCCTGGAATGGGCAAGTTGAGTTTGTGGTGTCCTCGGCAATGATGATGGTGTAAAACTTCAGCTGCATCCCTGGGCAAGTGTTTGTGGCTGAAACAGGGCCCAGAAAGCAGCGCTGGCTCTGCCTCTGGCTCTGCTGGCTCTGCCCAGCTAAAAGGAGGGGAAAAGAGCAAGAAGATTTAACTTCCTGTAGACAATCAACTGAGCGAGAGGAGGCTGTGGTTACTAATTCTCTTTTTGCAGTATATTACACTTTAAATGTCAAGCACTGGGGGTTTTTTATACCTTGCTATAAGCAAGTGGCTGTGCAGAGCTGTTCCTCTCTGCTCCCCTGCACCATCCCGCAGGGATAGATCCATCCCTGAGAAACAGATGCTTGAGTGTGATGAATCCTGCCCATAGGCTTAAAACAAACTTTATCTCAGTTTATGTCTATCCATGCGTTTATACCCACCCCCATATGTCCCTCCCTCCCTGCTTTGCCTTTCTCCACTGGTTGCAGGAGTCTTGGTAGTAGGGATTGGGTCCCCATTTTACTGCAGAGACCCAAATTTAGGTGGGATAAAACCCGCTTTAGCTGTTATTTTTGTATTTTCCCTGCCCTGAGGGGACCATTTGTTTCACAGTTCTCATTGGGTATAATTTAGTTACGGCTGGGGGTAGACCTACCAATATCTTACTGTAGGTAACACTGCTTCGTCTGTCGTATCTCCAGGTGATGAAATGCTGTGTTACTGTGATGTGTCCGTGTGGTGGGGAGCAGAGAGGAAAAATCATAGAATCATAGAATGGTTAGAGTTGGAAAGACCTTAAAGCCCATCCAGTGCCACCCCCTGCCCTGGGCAGGGACACCTCCCACCACACCAGGTTGCTCCAAGTCCCCTCCAACCTGGCCTTGAACCCCTCCAGGGATGGGGCAGCCACAGCTTCTCTGGGCAACCTGGGCCAGGCTCTCACCACCCTCACACCAAAGAAGTTCTTCCCCACATCTCAGCTCCATCTCCCCTCTTTCAGTTTAAAACCTTTCCCCCTTGTCCTACCAAGATAAGCCCTTGTGAAAAGTCCCCCTCCAGCTTTCCTGGAGCCCCTTGAGGGACTGGAAGGGGCTCTAAGGTCTCCCCAGAGCCTTCTCTTCTCCAGGCTGAACCCCCCAACTCTCTCAGCCCCCCCTCCCAGCAGAGGGGCTCCAGCCCTCCCAGCATCTCTGTGGCCTCCTCTGGATGAGATGTCCTGGGGCTGGGCAGTGAGCTCACGGGGATGGCTCTGCTCCACCCATTGCCCCATGAGCGCAGCAGCTTCCCTCTGTGAGCCCATGCTTGGGGGTTGTTTTCCTCTACGAGGTAGCAGTTGTGTAGATGGTGTGTTGAAAGTGATAGCGTTTTAGCTAATTAGAGGCCTGATTCAGATCATTCCCATCTGTGGTGAGACTCCCACTGTCTGCGTTCGGCACGGGATGGTATAAATCTGGCTACGATGCCGGCGCTCCTCCTATTGCCGTAATTTTCCAGCATCTTGCAGGCGTGAATGCAGGTGTCCTCACATGCTCCCGTGGAGTCAGGTGCTGCCGATATCCCTATTTTGGAATCATAGAATCATAGAATGGTTGGGTTGGAAGGAACCTTAAAGGCCCACCCAGTGCCACCCCCTGCGCTGGGCAGGGACACCTCCCACCACACCAGGTTGCTCCAAGGCCCCTCCAACCTGGCCTTGAACCCCTCCAGGGATGGGGCAGCCACAGCTTCTCTGGGCAACCTGGGCCAGGCTCTCACCACCCTCACACCAAAGAAGTTNTATGAACAAACCTCCTGTAGGTACCATTCCACAGGCTGTTTTCCCCTCAGGGGGTGAGAACCGTGATGGCTGCCTGTCCTGCCTGCTCCACGCAGCCAAAGGGGGTCCTGGAAATGAGACTCACCACCACGCTGATGGCACGTGTGTGAGTGGTGGGACATGGCTGTGTGCGGATGAGTGATGAGGAATTGCTTTGCATACATGAGCAATGGGGAACAGCTTTGGTCACTGGGATTTTCTGCACTGGAGAGCAGTGGGGCGTTACTGGGAGGTCTGCGTGGAGCCAAGGGGTGAAAGACACCGTGCGTGTGGCCTCTCCAGAGTTCACTCTTCCAAATGATGGAGCCATCCCAAGAAAGTCGAAAAGAGCGCTTGGCGCTAACTTTTGAGCATCTCTACCTAAAGTGCCTGGGAGTGCATTATGGAAATAGCCTCTTCAATTGATTGTAGAGAAAATTTAAGAGCCTAAATGGTGGTGCTGTGAGTTACGGCTTGGCTATACGCCAGTGAAAACCTGCAGTGTAAATCCCTTGGTGTGCGAAGGGCAGAAAGCCATCACCCAACCATACGGCCATGGCCGTTCGCACTGGCCACGGTGGCCGGACTGGTCCTGAGCTCCGCTCCAAGCCCTGCGCTGGATAGAGATCAACTTAGATTTTTCTGGTGCCCCAAATACTGGAGGCCAGGCAGAAGTTGTAACACTCAGGGCTGTAAGTAGTAAAAGCCTCCCGGGGTTTTAAGCTTCGCTGGCGACAGAGAAATGCTGTTTTCAGTACGACGTGTAGTGCTTATCTCCTCTGCGTGAGGATGAGGGAGCGACTGCTGCTTTTCCTTCATGAAAGGCATGAGACAAAGTTGTCCCATTGGGAGTATTTGGAACTGTTTGTCCTTTTCACGAGGCTGACGCCTCCCTCCTACACTGGCTCTGCAGAAAGGCTGGGCTTTCTAGGCAGGGAACGGCCTAAGAAGTTCCAGACATGAGAATAATTTTATCACAAAGAGCAAATGCTTCTGGCATTGGCTGGAGAGGAGCCATCCTGCAGGTTCTCAGTATCTCGGGAGGGTTGTGGAGGGGCTGGAGGCCATGACTGAGGAGTCTCCAGCCAGTCTCACCCTGGATGACCAGGATGGTCCAGCTTCCCCACGTTTCCACATCCCTCCTTTGGCTTTGGGGTGCTTCTTGATGGTTTTAAGGTGCATGAGGCCTGAAGATGGGCAATCAGCATTTTCTGGAGAACTTGTTACCCTTAGCTGGAGGGGTTTGGATTTGACGCTGATGTTTCAAGTCCAAATGTTTTATCTACTTTCTCTTAAGGATCCATAGCGCTTGCATGGGTTATCTTTACATGGGTGAGTGCTGGGGGGATCTGTGGGCTCCTGTGGGATGCTCTCGAGGTGTTTTTGGCAGGGTAATACTGCCGTTATCCGTCTCAGAGCTGCTGCTGGGCTGGAGACAAGAGCTGTACTTCTACTGGGTAGGGAGCTCGACAAGGGTAATGAAGAACAATTCATTAAATGAATCAGTGGGGAGAGGTTAGGAAGACAGATTGTAATTATTATCCAGATGAATCCTGGCCTTCCAGCCGTGTTCTGGCACCTGCTAAAAGGCTCCGGGGCTCCTACTGCCGGGATGTGCAGAGCTCGTCCACGGGCTGCTGCTGGTGGAGGGACAGCCTTGGTGGTCACAAAGGAGGAATGCAGTGCACCATCACTTGCCTTTCTCCTTCTTCCGCACCATCTGCTGCTTCCTGAGGGCATCGTCCAGGTTTTTGTCTTGTCTGACCTCGTTCAGCCCGAGTCTGGTGCTGTCACCGTCCCAGCCTGACGTGTCTTGGGCTGGTGACCTCGTTTCACCTGTGTGCGATGCACGTTTGTACGTGCTGAGTGGCCTCACACTTGTGCTGGGATTTTTGTAAGATGAGAAACTTTTTTTTTAACACCCCGCCCCCCTTCTTTTTCTCCCTAAAATAACCCCAAAACCAGTAAAAAGCAGAGGATGACATTCTGCATCAGCTTTCCCAAGGACCGGTGGATGGTGTCCTGCAAACCGAGGCCTGGGAAGTTAAAAGATGTTCGTGGGTTAATTTGTGTTCATGTGGGAGATGAACCTTTGTGGGAGCGTGCAGATAGTGTTTCCTACCACTAATAAATTACAGTCTGGTGGGACAGAGCTCCTGTCGCATCCTTCTGCACCAGTTTGTTATGTGTGGAGGTAATTAGGGCTTGATGGGGATCAGAGAGAGGGTAGCAGTTTTCTTAGTTTATGGACCAACATAATTCTCAAATATTTGGAGCTTCACCAGTATAGTTTATTCATTTGCTTCCAGAATATTAGTGCTATATTTCTTTTTAAATATCCACTCAACCAGTGCTAAATGGCGGTGATCGCTGTGGAGGTGATTCATGCCAGCTGTAAGGACCCTCCGTAAGTACTTGCTTGCACCAATATGCCATTATAGGGAGTGGCTGGTTGCACAAATAAGAAGAAAACGGCAATATCTCTCAGAGAATTAAATATGCCAGCCTGTCGTGCGTCTGCCTTAGTGCTGCTGGAGTTTAACTCTTCTTGAAGGGTAGAATAGAGGGGCGTGAATTGTGATCTGCTGGGCAGCGCTTAATGCCATCCCATAAAATAAACAAATTAAAAAGACCAACTGGTCCTGTCCGTTGGCAAAAACTGGTTTGGAAGGTGGAGATCGATGTGTTAGGAGTGTTATGTAGCGGCTTGTCCGCGATGGTAGACTATTAAATTTGGGATGCTGGCCGCTGCTAGTTTGTAAAAGAAATAGCATTAATGCCAGCACAAGACTCTCTTAGCCTCAGGCGGTACCTCGATAACTTCTTATTTAAAAACAGCAGAGTTGTGTAAAACCGGAGCTGACATCCCTGCTGTTCCCAGGCAGTCGTGCGGCAGCGGTGCCCAGGGGGGTGCGGGCAGACATGGAACCGATTTCAAGGCAGCATCTCCTTGCCTCGCCGCGCCGAGCTCCTGACAAGCCCCACTGGGAGATCTCCCTCTCGGAGGCCGAAAGGAAAACCCTGTCCTTGTAAACACGTCTCTGACAACTTTTATGGCTCTGCTTTCCGGAGCTCCATCCCCATTACTCTTCTCCGTCGAGAGATTAAACCTGACACCATGAAGGATGGGTAATATTTTGCTTGTCTGACATGCTTCTGTGCCAGGTTTCCAATAATACGAAACAAACGTGAATTTAAAGAGAAATCCATGGCTACCCTTTGAGGGGGAGAAGATACCAAAGGATGTCATCTATTTGCGTTTTCCCTCCTGTTTTATGTTGATGTTTTTCTGGAAGAGCCGTGCCTTGCTTTGTGGTCTCCTGAGGTTGACCGACCAACTCACCTTTTGAATAGGTGGGTCTGTGAGTTTTTTGGTTCCCCCCCGTGTTTTTGTAGGGCTTGAGATACATAATCCTCTCTGAGGAAGAGGATGCCCCAGTTAGGCTCGCATCCCCCCCTGCGTGGGATGGGGGCTTGATTCCTTCTTTCCTTCTGCGCTTCAGTTTGGAAGGGAGATGAAGTCCTTCCTGCCCGTTCGGTGTGAATTCCCTCCTTCCCGAGCTGTCATTGCAGCCTTGTTTTCCTTTGGAAAGACACCCCCTTGGGATTTGACGCTTCAGAAACCTGTTTATTGTAGGCATCCGTTGCAATTTGCTCTCCGCAGCCATCATTTCATTTTAAATAATGTACCGCTGCCTCCTGCCAGGGTGTGAACAAATGGACCGTCACGATGCGCTTGCGTGAAGCCAACTGGACCGTGCTGTTCCTCGCACCTCCAGTGAAATAATGACATGGCTCGATGCCACCGTTGGCTCAGCAGGTGCCACGGGAGACCTGGTAGCTATGGGAATGCATTGCTCTGCCAAAAACTCAGAAATAAGGTCTTACTTCCTCCTGAACAGGATCTTTTCCCCATCATCTCATGTGAGCTCCTGCCCAAACTCATCTCCGTTCTCCCCAGGCCCTTTCAGCTTCAGGACCCCCTTCTCCTGGACCTGTCTGGAAAGTCCCTTTGTTTTCCTTTTTGCTCTGTTGTCCATGATGCTGTCGGACGCGGCTTGATAGGATATGTGTCTCTGAACCTTTGTGTGCCACAATTGTGGAGAAAATGATTGTGAAAGATGCTAATTTGCTCTCTTTTCAATGGTTAGTACCTTAATCTGACAACTAATGTCTCTCCTTGTCAGTGAGCTCTAGCCTGCATCTTTGTCTGGATTTAGAAAAGTAATTTACAGACTTCAAATTACTCACTTTTACCGTCATTTTGCTCCGTATTGAAAGGATAATTTATCAGCAGTGTGCTTGTCCTGTGCATGCTGGCTATAAACTCTGAAATACCTTTTTCTCTATTACTCTGGTCAGGCTCACTTGCATTTTGAATATCAGTCATTTTTGCCCTATTGGTTTGACGCACAGCAGGATATACATCGGTGCCTCGGAGCTTCTGACGGTGGTGTCTTCTGTTTTATACATAGAATTTGTTTGAGATACCCACGCTCCGCTTTTTAATTTGACAGGATGCACGTTTTTCCCTAAGGAAGGGCTCATTGTGTCGCTCAAATACCATTGCACAGGTTTTGACCATGTTTGCCTTTGTACTTAAATGGGGGTTTTCAGAGGAGTTGTCAAAGGTAACCAGTGATCCATCAAAGAAAAAAAAAATTGGTATTTTTATAGACTATCCTCAAGGTACATGTTTGTATTTTTGTTTCGGTGCTGGACCTTCTTTTTATTGCAAGTTACAACGTTACTAACAGCAAGTAGCGTTGTTTTCCCCCAAGACAAATAAACTGAGGTTAAATCATTCTGCTTTGCTTCGTGTTGACTGTCTCAGGTGTACTGCTGCAGTCAGGATGCGCCCGTGTTGCCCTTTCCGAACGGCTCTACCCTTTTATCTTGATGATCTGATAATGCTCAGAATCCTGCCCTGTTATCAGGGAGCTCCAAAGAGCCTGAAACCGAGAGAATCCCCTGAAAAAAAGTTGTGTCTTCCCAAATAATCATTCGTAGCGAAGGTGAGGAACAACGTAACCCCGTTTAATGGGAGTTGAAATGAATGCGTGTGGATTTTCAAACTTGGCAAAGTCTTTTTAAATGCTGTTATAAAATAGTCTTTCATAGCTTCTTAGGGAAAGATGGAGAACCTTGTGGTTGAGGGTCTCAAGAGGTACCTGCGGTTGTCTAGTTCTGTAGTCTGATGCCACAACTGGGCGTGGAGAACCATGGCAAAGACCTGCTGTGCACGGCTTGGCTGAAGCAGGGAAGTTTTATATATGGGGATGACACGTATATATGGCATTTCTCTATGGTTTGGTATGGGACTTTCATATTGTGGCTGCCCCATCCCTGGAGGGGTTCAAGGCCAGGCTGGATGGGGCTTGGAGCAACCTGGTCTGGTGGGAGGTGTCCCTGCCCAGGGCAGGGGGTTGGAACTCGATGATCTTTAAGGTCCCTTCCAAGCCAAACCATTCTATGATTCTATGATGCTATGATTCTATGCTTCTATGATACAGGCACTGGGGTTTCTCCCAGTAGAGGAGGCGGAAAGAGCCTGCCCAGGGTTTGAGGCAGAAGGTGGCCATCAGTGGGGCACAGGCATCCCATGGGAGCTGTGCTGTGCAGGAAAAATAAACCCTGTGAGGCTTTTCTTAATGCCTTTCATCTCCCCACAACTCATTCCTAAGCAATGCTGTTGGTCTCAAAGGTTTCATCGCTGTGAAACGGCCGCCGGTGTTTTCAAGCTGAGGTAAAACACCACGTCCATGCTCAGAAAGGGGCTTGGTCCATGTGGAGAGCAGGATGGATGGGATGTGTTAGGACAAGCGTTTGTGTTCTCCCTCAGATCACGGTCGTGGCTCTGGTGTGGTATTTGACCATCCAAAGCTGTAAGTAACTGCCTGCTTTGAAGAGGTGAAGGGGTGGAAACGCACCAGGAGCCTCCCTGAGGGCCTGTGCTTGCTGGTGGCCCTGAGGAGCAGCAGAAAATCATCAGGCTTCCTTGGAAATGTTTCATTGCAGGGTCCTAGGAGTGATGTGGATGATCTGATGTGTCTCAGATTGTGCCCTGGATTTGCCACTGCCCAGGAGTAGATGTGGGGCTGGGAAGCAGTTGTATTTTTCCCATACATGTGTCAACACGGCTCCGGTTGTGTATGGCTGGACAGGTTTCCCATGGAAAAAAAAACAGGAGAAACATCTGCAAGGTCATGGCAGATGAGCTCCTGGCCATGGCCAGCAGCCTTTGATGGACTTAGACAGTCTCTTGCTGAGGGTGGGGTGGAGGGGATGGAGGAACGTCCCTGCCTTTTCAAGTCACTGTTTGATTTCTTTTTGGGGGACTGGGGGCCCAGACAGGCAGCTGAAGTCAGCCCCAGGCCCCTGTCGCTTTAGATCTTGTTTGTTGGAGAAACATGCCCTAACTGGAGGTTTTACACTTTTATTGTTACAGCTGCAAAAGGCCGTATAAAAAGCCCCATAAAGTTGCCTGGATTTATTTGGCTAAAGACTGCACCGGGTCCATCAGCATCTAAATCCTTATTCAGGATTTGCGGTGTGCTCGTGCTCTTGGTATGAGCTCGCGTGGTTTCCCGTGATTTTCACTAATGCGAGTTTTCTTCTTGCTGTATTTTAAACTCTCCTAATTAGAAATTTTTTGACTTCTGCCTTCAAAGCCTATCTGGGAAAAGCCATCTACGGGGCACAGGCTGCTAACACAGGATTACTGTTGTTCAGCTTATCTTTCCGGCTTGAATGGTTTAATAGGTCAGTCAAGTATTAAAATGGGATTTTCACATGGATATAAAATCTTTTTTAAAGGGCATTTTTTTTTTTTACTACAAACGCTTCATATTCTCTGCATCTTTTTTGCTCCGATTGGAGGTTTTAAACTTGAATATGATTTCATAGTTCTCCTTTTTCACCTGCTTCCGTGATGCTGCGGTTATAAGGCGTATGTCAATATTTGAGGGGAATAAATTGCTGATGACTCCAGCTTCTGTTTAGTTTTATGAATCATCTCGGGGTCGTATGATCTCAGCAACTGTGTTAGCGACGTGTGATTTCTGATGGGACTGGAGCCAGCGTGTCGCTCGGTGTTGGGCTCCCTTCGCTCTGAATATTCATTACCGGTGTTTGCTGGCTGCTTACTGGTTCCAAAACCCAGACTTTCTGAGCTGTGAGGCAGCAGAGTGGCTCGAAGGCAACTGACACTCCCAGTTTCAAGCTGGTGCTTGTCAGGAGTCACCATGTGTGATGGTTGGGGGGTTTCTAAATGGCTCTGAGCCATTTTATCCTCTTTTATTATAGGAAAAAGTTCTGCACATCTGCATGTCCCCTGCTCTGTCGGTGCAAGGCATGGGAGGCACTTGGGTTTTAATCTTTGGTTTTCCACATGTTCTCCCAGTTCAGGGGAAGGTTGAGTGCAGAACTGGTCAATGCCCGAGATAGTCAATGCCACCTTGATCAAAGATGTCACACTTCTGCTGCCCCACCAAGAGCCACCCTACTTGGAAACCTGTGTCCACCTCACTTGGAAATCCATGTCCCCTCCACTTGGAAACACATGTCCACCTCTCTTGGAAACCCATGTTTGCCCCACGTTTCAGAGCTGCTGGTGGCCTGGCAGCCACGACGTGGGCTTTGTCCACAGTTTCTTTCAAGAAATGGACCAAAAGGAGACTAAAGAAAGAGCAAAAGCGATGGAGGAAATCTTTCCTCATATGCCCAAGTATTATTAACTCTTACCAGGTAGTAGTAGAGGGAGGAATTAATGGGATATTGCATTTTTTTTTGTTGGGAGAGCACAGGCATCATTCACGTTGCTTCCTGTGGGTGGAAAGCAGTGGGCATGGGCTGTGCCTACAGGCTGTGATATTCAGCAGCTGAATAAGTGTGGAGTAAGTGGGGGCTCCAGTGCTGGTGTTTCCATCCTTTGGGAATGAGCCCCCCTCTAGCTCTGCAGCCGTGAGCTCACAGCGGTGGCAGACTGAGGTGCCTCACATAAAACCAAGGAATTGCATTGTATTTTAGTACAAGCTCGAACACAGTGTGTACGTGTGTTTCTTGGAGACTTAACATGATACGACTCTGGCGAGGCGAGCTGCTGAAGACATTTGTTCGCCGCTCTGAAACGGCTTTCCCTTCCTCTCTTCCATCTTTTATTTTCTGTAAGGACAAAACAAAATGCTAAGTGATTAAACTGGATTAGATTTATCTGCAGACATTTCCCTCCAGGCTACGGCGCGTGGCCGTTTCTCATCCCTCTGCCTGCATTCCAGTGGGATGAGGCGTTGATTATATGGGAAATACTATATTATTTCTCTCTTCTCTCCTCGCAGGTGTTTACAAAATATGGGAAATGCTACATGTTTAACTCAGGAGAAGAAGGACGGCCTCTTCTTACCACAGTTAAGGGTGGGACAGGCAATGGACTGGAAATCATGCTGGACATACAGCAGGATGAATATTTGCCAATATGGGGAGAAACAGGTAAGACCTTTTTCCTCCTGCAAACATGCATGTACTGATGATTTTTTTGGAAAGACCATCCCATCCTCCAGAACCAACAGCTAAACTTAACTGCTCTTGAAAGCAAGAGGAGCCCAGTCTGTGTGGAAATGGGTTGCTTTTCTTCTCGGTGTCTGCGGCTGCCGGTTGGGACCAGCATGTCCATGGTTCAGGTCATCAGTGAGTGTCGGACTTGGGTGTCTTGGCAGCAACTATTGGGATGCCAAACAGGATTGCCATCACCTGTCCTGGGGTGGGCGCTTATGGGTGACGAGAGGTGTGGTGTCTCCCCAAGATGCTCCAGCACCTCCCTCTTCCCTAGAAAGGCATTTCTGGGAGGCCGCGTTCAAGGTGGACCTCCAGCTGCTGTGTGCGCTTTCCCCCTTGAAATTTGGGGACATTTGTTGCCCTAATTGTCCTTGTGTGGGTTCATGCTGCCTGGGCTGACCAAGGGCTCGGCTCATTGCACTCAGAGCATGTGGGATGGTTGGCAGCTGTCCCTTATGAACCCAGCTGGGTCGGGCATCTTGCACAGAAGGGCAGAAGGTGCTGGGGCTGGGCGCTGTCTCGCATCTCTCATGGGATGGGATGGCAGCACTTAGAGGGGACATGGAAGTGGTGCCTCCTGCAAGGGCAGCTCAGCAGTTCCCATCACCCCAACCAAGCTGCCACGGTGGAAGTTGCTGGCAATGCTGGTGCCAGTTTTTTTTAATGAAACCTGCCACGAAAAGGGCAGGTAGGAGGTTGCAAGAGGGGTGGCATGGGCAGGGGACAGCACGGGGAGTGACAGGTGCCACCAAAGCCACCCGTTTAGAGCCAGCCATATCAGTTCTTCAGCAGTGGCGGCTGCACTTTTCGTGAACCCACGTTGACATTTTAAACAAAGCATCCAAAAAAAAACGTTGGAAAAATTGCCAGCCGCTCTGCTTCTCTGGCGGTTGCAAGGCAGAGCGTTGGGGTGGGAGTTTTTCAGGGTGAGGTTGTGTTATTTCTGGGTACCAGGAAAGGGAGAGGAGCCAAAATCACGTTAAGGTTTTGTGTCGCCATCGCTCCATCGTCCCGTGCAAATGAGCCCCTTCGAGCACCTTTCGAACTTCTGCTCAATAGCGGAGACTTGGTTGCGTTCATTCAAAACTTACCATTTATTTGCGTGGTGTTTGATTCTTGCGATTTAAACAGATTCCCACGGTCCCATCAATCATTTAAAATTGCACAGGCTTTTATAGCAAGAGCTTTGCTTCCCAGTTTTTACCTCATATTCAGAGTCGGCCTGATCTGGCCCCGGTGAGGGGGAGGAGACGGGTGATTTGAAGTCATCGTTTCTGACTTGTTGCATTTGTTTGAAGTCTTGTCCTTTTAAAGACAAACCAGGTTCACAATAGAGAGTGGGAAGATGAAGTGCATCTTCTACCTCTGATGCTTTATTGCTTACAGACTGCCTTGGGGGAGCCCGTGGGTGCAGGAAACCATCACACTGATGGCTTGGAAAACCCCACCAACAGCTCTGTATGTTCTACTTTGTTGGGTTTTGGACCCCTCTGAGGTGTCGCATGGAGAAGTAAACCTTGTGTCACACCATTCTTGCTTTAGGCTTGCTTTTTGGAGCTGTCTTTTGGAGAATCTTTAGGAGGAACCCATCCAGAAATGCACAGGAGGCAAAAAGAAAGAGAAAGAAGCAAGTGGAGAAATAAATTGGGTGGACAAAAGGCGAGGGAGGAGGTTCAACCAAGTCTTGTTCTTGCCGTCTGGCAGGGAAGCTGGGCAGGAGAACTGGTGGCAGTGGGGAGGAGGTTTCCAGTCTGGTACCTCCATGTCTGTGAGCATCACCATCATCCAGAGGTTAGGTGGGGTGGCAGCTTCTGCTTTTGTCACTCTCTTTAGACGACTTTCAAGCCCTGCACGTGGCAAAGGTGCTTGAAACCCAGCCATGCTGTGGACTTGAAACCTGAGGGGAGAAAAAAAAGCAACCCCAAGTGCATTCCTTTTTTCAAAATTCTTGTGGGTTTTTCTGTCTTTTGAGTCCAGACTTGAATTTTGACCACATGTGGAAGGGAGAAATATACGCCTTTGATTTTCAAGATGCCCTTGATGATGTCATTGCCCCCCCCCCCCACTGCTGCTAATCTCA